>VZUI01043447.1:0-47478 GCA_013401135.1 Cettia cetti | reverse complement strand
GGAAGGAAGGAAGGAAGGAAGGAAGGAAGGAAGGAAGGAAGGAAGGAAGGAAGGAAGGAAGGAAGGAAGGAAGGAAGGGAAAGAAAAAGAAAATACATCAGTCCTAGATCCAGTGATCCAGTGTCAGTCCAGGTGCTAGAGGGTTTGGGATCCTGGACACAACCCTTGGGCTCTGTGGGGCTACTTTTTTATTTAAAAGCTTCCCCATCCTGGAGATAAGTTTCTTGCTTTCTATGCAAATTAATTATCATGTGCAGTTTGTTCTTCTAGACATTTCTGGAAGTGAGTTAGAGGAGTTTTGGGATCATTGATGATCTTATTCCCCCTGTAGCCACTTCTTGACCTCATTTCTACACTCACACTGTATTGAGCTATGATCACCTCCAGGGGCCAGAACAAGAATATTTGTCCCACAAAAGTGCTGCCCTACCTCAGTATGGCCCCCTTCTTCAGCCTCATCCTGTTCTTTCTCACACTGTGTTGTTACCAGTAATACTTTCTTGGCTCCACAGCTATCCAGCTGTCAAATATATGAGACACATATATTTGCTCTGTTTTTTCCTAGGCTGGTAGCTGGTTCAGCTTGGGTTTCTCTGCACAATATTGCATTGTGTTAGAGATACAGAGATATACTTTTCCAGCTGCCAATCTGAAAACTTTTCCTTAGCATTGAAGAAGAAAGCAGAAGAAGTTTCTGTAACAAATATAGCTTGCTATCAGTTTTATCAGAATCATTTATGACTGTACAAAGCAGAAATCTGCAACACGTCACCATACACACTGCAGCTTCCTAGTAAAAGTCTTAGTGGGTGGAGTTACTTTCAGGATCCAGCTCAAAGAATTGCTGTTGAATAAAAGAATCTAAAGTCCTCTTCAAGTTTACTCTGAACTGTTTCAAGTATAGAAATGCTTGCAATTTATAATTGTCTTCAGTATTTGAGATGCACCTCTGTCAGGCAGACGTATTTCCTTAATTGAGAGCACCTGCCTATTGTTCACTCTGCCATGGTGACACAGCAATTACAGAAATTAGTAAGATGTGATCATCTCCCTCTATTGTACATTTTCCTTTGCCTTGCTCCTCTTATTCTGTGACATAAGTGTACCACATTTTCTCCTGTAGTGGTTTGTTTTGCTGCACTTGAGTACAAGACAGGATGTACCCAGTGACTTCCATTCCTCTTCGGATAAGTGTAGCCTGTACTCCTGTACCTGAACTCTGGGGAAAATGCTGCTGTATATTTATTTTGTTTTCCAGTTACTTACCTAAATGGTGGCCTAGCCAAATCATGTGTCTGTATTTCTGCCTCATTTCTGTAGGAGTTTCATTAGAATAAAGTATGCACTAGAAAACCTCTCTTCAATAGAGACGAAATATGACCTTTTCCTTATGGCTATCAAAAATGTAAGCTATTATGAAAAGTCTGGAATAGGCTTTTTGGTTTTTTTCTGTAAATATGTATATAATTATTATAAACATAATTTAGAAGGAGTGTGTCATGAAACCTGGAATAGCTGCTCAAACTTTTTTTCCCCTGTTTCATTCCATTTACTTGAATTAGCTAACAAACAATTCAATTGCAGTCTCATTAAAACAATAATTTTGAGAACAGGTTCTTTGCACTCTTTTTTTAATCTGGTCAAAACTGCTTTCTGATGTTTCCACTAGATGTTGATTTAATTTTTTCACTGCAAAGCTATGGCAACTACGGAGAGAAAAAAGATAAATTAGTGGAAGAAGTTAATATGCATATGTGGTACTGAGAAGGCTAAAGGTAGAAACTCAGTCTCTTTTCTATAGTTTTCAGTCACTTGTCAAACTCTAGTAGTCTGTCTTTTGGACATAGTACAAATTATTCTCAGAATAGTCCCAAGGTCTCTGTTGTTCTATTACATTTGATCATTCCAATCCTGGTTCTTCCCAGCCTCAGCAGATAATGGCTGTGGCTTTCCTCTCTAACTTCAAATAAAGACACACGTGACTCAGTGTTGGAGGTTAAGATCCTCACAGGGAGAGTCTGACATTCTACCTTTGGGATAATGTCTGTCTCCATCCCATGCAATGAACACTTACATAGAGCAAAAACAATATCAGCAGCAGGAAGTAGGAACAGTCTCTACTTTTTACTCCACCAGGTGAAAGCCCCGAATATCAGGCTTTAAAATTTTCCATCTTTAAATGATACCACTAATTTCACATTGTTTTCTGTCCAGAAGCAGAATTTCTGTAAGAGTGATACCAATTTCCTTTGAACTTCTCAACTGTTTTCAAGGATTAACCAATTCTAAACTGCTCTCACCTACTCCATGACAAAAATGTGCATTTTTATGCTTCCACTGTGATTGCATTTTTACAAAATATTTATTTTCTTATCTCAGTACTATAAGTCTGTAGCATTGCTAGGTGGTTACAGGGATTAAGTAATCTGAAAATTGAGTATCTTGATTGATCAGTAGGATGTAAAACATGAGAGAAAACCTCTAAGGTAATAGTTAAAGTTTCACAGTTTGACAATGTCAGGTACTGTAGATTTGAAAAAGCCAGGAGTGTCCTCAGCATTGATTCACCCATGAACACCACAACAATGCAGACTGACACTGAGAAAATGATTTGGTGTAAAGCAGCAGGACTTCCTAAAAAAATACAGAAAAGGAAAAGGGGAGATCATGATGGTGGGAAATAGAAATCTCACAGTTTCCTGAAAGTAATGTTGATGTGCCACCATTTTTCAAGACATGGATCCCAATGAGGAACAAGGGATTACTCTCTACCACACAGTAAAATATCTTCTAAGCTTATGTGACTTCTATGATTGTGTACTACACAGGTGGAAGAAAATGTTTTGAAGTCAGACATTTTCAAAGAAGATAAATATTAAAGAGGTATACTCAGAAAATTGATGTCAGAAATAATGCTTCTATTAAAACTTTTTAGTATAGGCATGGCCTCAGTTTGCTTACTGACTTTCCCTCACTATTTCTTAATTATTTTTTTCTGAGAAACCTATTTCAACATATTTTTTCTCTTCTATTTAGAGGAAATAGGACTACAAAATTAATAAGGGTCTCAACTATGGAAATAAACCAGAATCCTGGCTTAAAATAATGTGGGGCTATAAATGTTGTCTTCCATAGGATTTGTATCACTTTGTAAGTCCTGTCACTCTTTCTCCATGAAACGAGAAAGATGCTGGTAATTACAGATATGCTTATAAACAGCAGTTCCGTAACCTGATATGAAATTTCTGCCTGTGGTGCTCTGTCGTCCAACAGCTCTTCAGAAAAGGAGCTAGGGAAAGGCAGGTAACGTCAGTGAAAATCTTTGGGTTAAATCATAAAGCAAGTAGCCAGTTGGTGGCTTGCAGTTTTTATTCTTTCTCTGTTTATGCCATTTATACACCATTACTATGGTGTATAAATTCATCCAACTACCTCTCTGAAATTTGTTTATCTTGTCAATGTAAGCATTCTTTTAAACTGGAATTCCAGGCTGTTTAAGTGCTGGTAACTGTCCTTCACTGTGTATTTTAGAAGTAACAGCACCTACCTTTTAACAAGAAAGCTACTAACTGAACTAATCTCTAAACAAAGTGGAAAATGTATTCATTTTCTGTTATTTTCTGCATGACATTAAATTAAAAACTTGAGAAAATAAGATTTGTGAATAATGTCTTTAAATTGATACATTTTTTCATCTACCCTGTAGTGCTCAACTGCTTGTGCCCAGTTTTTGTCTATTTTAATTTATAGAGAGGGAAATAAACTGAATGGATGGATTATGGAGATTAGCTACTTGGATAAAACTGAAGCCCTTGTTCTTTGTTTAATGTGATAGTCTCTTTCCTAAAGAATTATGAAAATGACAGCACCTGTAGTTGCTGTTTGTTGTTAAGCTCATCTGCATTTTTTCAATTATGAAACAACTCATCCTAGAAACCCAAGGGAATGTGAATTATTAACTGAGCTAAGACACACTTGTACTAAAATCTTATGGGAAATCACAAGATTAATATCAGCTATGCAGTGAATACGCCTTTGAGTTTTATTCAGAAAAGACAGAGACTGCTTCTTACATATGAATACATAATTTACTTATAATATACTCTGGTTTATGGCATTGAATTTTATATACACAGGCAATATTAGCCTATGCAAAAAATTTCAATTGTGTCTAAAAATTAATAAATATCAATAGACACTATAATACAAAAATAATACTTTCTTACATATATGGAAGAACCTTGCTTTAGACTGTTAAAATTAATAAATGGACAATGTAAGCCCAAAATATTATATATGGAGAGCACTGGCTTTTGACTGTGATAGTTGTTTTTCATAAAGACTGAATTATTTATTTTTATAAATTATTTATTATTTATAAATTTGAAACAAACAAGACTTGACCATTTATAGGATTGAGATTTTACAAGGTATTGCACTGTTCCATTGTGATGTTGTGTTTCTCACCAACTTTCAATGGATAAAACTACTATTCCATAAAATTATAGGAGATTAGAATACATATTTTCATTAAAAATATGTTATAATTAAATAGAAAACAAACTTGTACAGCGTCATCTTTTGCAGCTTTGTATTTGGACTAAACAATCTACACAATGTTATCTTTTCTGTTGTATTTAAAAAATAATTTTTTAAGGAAATGTGTTTAGCAGGAAGCTTGATGACATTTGTTTATTAAGATCCCTAATTAGCAGTACTAGAAAGTAATCAGTCCCTAACCTACAGTTTCTCATTATCATGTCTTCAATATTGCATGCTATTAACCTAATCTGTGCTTTGAGCATGAGCAGGTTTTACTTTCTGTGTTGCAGATAAGGCTGTTCCTGGAAAGGTTTCTTGAGATACTGCCCCTGGCAGAACAGGCAGTCCTGCTTTATAATAAAGTCTGCCAGACAGTGAAGGCTTAAACTCTGCCTACAGAAACTTGGTCCTGTTCTGAAAAGGACCTTTTCCCTTGGAAAAGGGAAAGGTGTTCTCCATGCTTATATTGTATTACCTGGAATATATGAAACACACACCAAGTTGTAGAAATGGTGTTGTAGAAAGGCAAGGCCATGCCATTTCCTTTTTGCCTGTCAGTTAATACCTGTGTGACTGACTGGAGGCAAAGACAATGGTAGGTGGAAAGAAAACAGATAAGCAAAGATTTATCCCTAGGGTATTCACCTTTCAAATATTCATGGAAAGAAGACACTCACCTTCTTTGGCTTCTGTCTCCTAAATTTTCCATAGGACCGTATGGAAGTTAATTACCTTTGAATTCAATACAGTCCTTTGACTTTGTACAATGTACACTTCTTTGCGGAGACTTTATTGGCTGTTTACTCCTCTTGCTCCCTTTAAATCCTACTAATTCCTATATGTTTTCCTGCCATAATGCATGCCTCTTTCTATGAAATTCATTGGAACTGGACAGTGCCATGTAAGTCTCTTTGATTTTCATTTTAACCTTTCACGATGCTACAAAATAATTTCCTTCCAGTACTAAGAATTGCTGCCATGGTTAGTGAAGGACATGTTACTGACTAATACTTAAAAAGTACAGTACAAACAAAGGGTATTGATTTCTGCAGCATAATTTCTATGAGGAACTATCTTTATGTAAGTGGATCCCTCCTACTATACAATATTTTCCCAAAATATGTATATTGCATTGACCTCCTATCACCAAGATCTTCCCTGAATGCAGCTAAAATCTTTCTTGCTCTTCCAACAACCAATTTTTCTGATTTTGCAAGGAAGACCTAAGCAGTGTACAAAGCAGAGCTGATAAAAATAACAACGTACAGCTCTTTTTCTGATGACTTGCTGTGTTTATTATTGTAAGGAATCAAGTTTCTGATGCAACCCACAACTGAAGAAGTGAGTAGGACCTTGTAATCTTTTTGAGTATCAGTGTTGAATGTGTCATATGCCACAGTATGCTGCCTTCCATGGTTTTGGTTTGTAAGACACTCACCCGTGCCATTGTGAACCTTCACATATGCTGTATGAAACACTATAGAAGTATAACAAAAACTCCCTTTATTCTGATCATACTAGAAATTTGATACACATAAATGTATAAATTATATAGAAGAGAAAACCAAGACGGATGATTAGATAATCTACTGTATCACATATTTCTGTATCTAAAATATCTAAAGTATATAAATATTAAACATTTACCAAATAACAGCTTGCCTAATTAGGAAAAAAATCATCTCCACCCCTATAGTTTCAATTAAAGGAGCTATTTTTCATTTCCCTTCTGAAACCATCTTGCATAAAATTATTGGAGTAGAATGCCAGCTGTGTTTGTCTCCTGAGAAAATCTGTGGAGATTTTACCAGCATGAGTCGCGATCGTTCTTCTGCAGGTGCTATGCCTACTGAAACCCTTCATTAGTATTTCTAAAGTGTTCCAATTATACAGTGTCACTTCCAGTTATTAAAACTTCTCCTTGTTTCAACTTTTCAATAAAGGTTTGTTGGTTGGGAGGGGTTTTTTTGTTTGTTTGTTTGTTTTGTGTGCTCCCAGGCAGGGATTGGATTGCAGAGAAAATGGAATTAATTGATTTGTGAAATGGGTGGTGATGGCTGAGACGTGGGACTTTAAGTAAAACCTAGGTAAGCTGTTTATATTTTTAGCTGAGTGTCTTATCTGTTATTTAGGCTCTTCCTCATTCCTCAGCTCTTCTTCTTTCAGACACAGGACACTTTATTTGCAAAATAACCAGACTCCAGTGGGAGCTACAAGATGTTTCTTTCTCTAAATATCTTGGCATAAGAAAGTTTCCTAATTTGAGATTGTGGTTACAGTTAAAAAGCTTGGCCTCCCAAACCCTCTTCTCGGGATGTGACATGAGACAAGAGATGGTGCTTTCATTGATGGATAATCCTAAAAAAATATGAAAACCTAGTCCCAGAACCAGATACCCATCTGAGAATGCCATTTTGCATGAACTTACTTGGTTCATGCAAAAAAACCCAATTCCTCTGGGTAGAGTGCAAATGCAATGCTTTAATTGCATAGGCGATGCTTTGATATCTCAGGCAGGTTTCTAGTATACCCTGGTGAAGTAAGTGGAATATTTGGGATCACTCAGGTTGTGTGAGTTTCACTCACATGCCTCTGGAGCTGCTAAGTGCTCTTTGGACCTTTGCCCAATTGCTCCACGCAGCACAAAAGTGAAATTAAGTGAAATTTCTCATGGTAAACTGTTTGCTAAGATCAGCTTCACATGTGCTGGTGCTAAACTTAAGCCACAATAGAGGTGTCCTATAAAAAGAGAAATTTTCATTAAAGGGAAATTTTCATAGAAAGGGAAATTTTCATCCAAACGGCAGTTTTATAAATTGTACTCTTAAGAGGCTGCAGGTTTTTATATGCACTTTCATGTTTAATTCTTAGTTTGCCCCCTGCTCTTCAGGCAGCACTATACCAATTTCTTCTGGGCAGTCACGGCTGCAGTTTTCTCATCTGTTTAGCCATCTGGATCCTGTGGTGACATATCCATGGTATATCATAAAAGGGAAGTGCCTGGTCTTTTCTGTGAGTTGCCACATGCAGCCCTGGGGAGGCAGCAGGGGAAGGAGTAGTGTGCTGAAAAGGTTTGTGAAACCACCGGGCAGCATTGCTTTGTGCTACTAAGGAGATTGGCTGCAGCTGGAGGAGAGAATTAACTTCCTTGGGAAGAGAACAAAGAAAGGAGCTGACATTTAATCAACAGGGAAGAGAGAGGGAAACAAAGTTACTGTGGAAGAGTAGGGTTGATATTTCCACTCACAGTTCTGGCAGCAGGCAATCTCATCTAAACTGTATTCTCTTCATTAAAAGTCTATCCCAGGAAAAAAAGGTAAAACATAACTATTATGAAGGATGTTAGCAGGACCCGATTGTAGCTGACTCTGGAATAGACGAGTCCAAAATCTTGATCCCTGAGTATCAAGGAGATGAGGGATGAACCCACAGTCCTGATGCACACAGGATTCTACCTGCACACATCCCTGGAGGGCACACCTCTCTTTAGCCACAACCCAAGGGTGCTGGCAGGGGTTATAGACAAAAATGTCCCATGGGAACACTAAAAAGCTCTGTGACAAGTTTAACTTTCTGAATGCCCTAGTGGCCCATTAGACAGACTGGTGGCAGCACATGTGATTACTCCCCAGACATGACACTTCCTCCACAGAGAGTCACTTGGGAGCCTTACAGAGAGTGCTGGTTTTGACTGTGTAGAGCTAGTGTTCCTCACAGTAGCTGTTATTGGGTTTTGAATTCAGTTTGGACTAAAGACAGCATTGACAACCAAAGGGTGGCGAAGTTACTGCTGGGGAGTTCTCACACATAGACAAGGCCTTTTCTGCCTCTCACCCCATCCCAACACTGAGGAGGCTGGGAGTGCACAAAGAGTTGGATCCCAGCTGACCAGGGGGATATCCCATAACCATATGGCATCATGTTCAGTTATAAAGATGGGGGACATAGGATGAAGGGTGCAGGTGCTCAGAGTGGTGGCTTTTGTCTTCCCAAGTCACGCTTACATGGGATGGAGCCCAGCTTTCCTGGACATC
This sequence comes from Cettia cetti, assembly GCA_013401135.1. Classification (NCBI taxonomy): domain Eukaryota; kingdom Metazoa; phylum Chordata; class Aves; order Passeriformes; family Sylviidae; genus Cettia; species Cettia cetti. The sequence goes on along the minus strand of VZUI01043447.1, from coordinate 38,902 downwards.
ACTGAACACCTGCCTGCCCATGGGAAGCAGTGAATGAGTTCCTTATTTTGCTTTACTTGTGCATGCAGCTTTTACATTCCGTGTTAAAATATCTTTATCTCAACCCATGAGTTTTCTCACTTTTACCCTTCTGATTCTCTTACCATCCCAGGGGGGAATGGGGAGTGGATGGGTGGGACTGATTTGAAGGTGGGGTTCAATCACAAGAACCAATGGAGGGGGCTGCCACCATCCTTGGTTCCTGGTTAGTGACTAATTTTTCTTCTCAAAGCAAGCTGTCTGTGGGAGATAATTAGCATGTCAGGCAGTAACCTCATTCTGAGCTGTCACTGCCCTCACTTCCCCTCTTCCCTACTAGAAGCAGGTCCCTGATTACAACACTGGCTGCAATTGCAGATACGTGCACATCACGCTTTATATTTTCATGGTCTTCAATACCTTCTGTTTACAGGTCCTAGATATGGCAAGCTGGGATGTATGAATTTTGACTTGGTGAATTCTAATCTACGGACACCAAACTGTTATGGGGGGGTTTTAAAACTGTTATGGGGGGTTTGATGAATAATTTACATCAATGTGTCCATTTTTATAACTGCTTATTGAACTGGACCAGAGTGCCAAGCTGGCTGAAAAGCAACCTTCCCAGAGCAAATCAGTCAGGGCAGCTCTTCATTTTGACTTACAAGGTACCCACATAAACATTTGTGCCAGAACAATGCAAAAGCTAATTTGGGGACACCAAAAAAATGACTAAGTTGCTTTTGTTTGGATTTTTTCTTCCTGGAAGTGCTGGCTTATGATGATCTAATGGATGCGCTGAACTGCAGTCTCCATTGCCTACTATGCAGTGCCTTAAGCACAGATCCCAGACTGCTGGGTTTTTTGTTTTTTTTTTTAACCAGGACATGAAATCTACTGCTCTAAGCATAAAACAGAGAAATGGCATGGCCTTGTGCTTGCTCTGACTCCTTGTGAGTAAAATAAGTCGGGATAAACTGCTCCACTGAGGGTGTTTCTGGTGGATAAGACACTGTGTGAGAACTATTTCAGTTGCACTTATTGGGCACAACTGATACTAAAACTGGCAAACACAGTGACCCTAACAGAAAGAGAATACTTCCCAGAGCATGATTCTGTGAAGGAGCACCTGGAGACCTTTGATGCTCGCAAAGTGCTCTCTTAGTATCATTGCATTCCAGAAAAGAGGGAGCATTCTGCTGAAAACAGTAGAAGTCATCTCAGTTACAGCCAGAGCCACTACAGTGGTTGCACAGTTCAAGAGCAGACACAGAGATTGTTCACCATTGCCAGAGATTCCTCCTTCCTCAATTTCTGAAAATTAAATACCATGAAAAATACTTAGGAATAAGTAGAAGACTTTGTAGAAGTAACCATTTAGAGAGCTTAACCTGGATAGATTCAGCCCTGAAAAAGAGTAATTTACTGTCAGCTCCAAACCACCACCATTAGTATGGTACTCACCAATCATATGGCCCCTAAAAGACTCTTTGTTTGTGGCATAATTCTGCCTCCTTTGCTCATGCTGACTGGTGATTTGCTCCACCAGTAAACCCATCCCCACTGACTCTGGAGTGTCACTCACAGAATTAGAAGCTCCCGATCTCCTGATGGGTCAAGTTGGCACTATCAGGTTTTTAGAACAGTATGAGGAAAGAATGTTTCCTCATTTCTGATGCATTCCTCAGTTTGAGTGTGTCAACAGATGGAGTAGGGATTAGTGATAAAATAATGTGGCCTCTTAGCTTATGTAAAAAGCAGTCTTAGAATGCTGTGGATTTTCTGATGGCTCATTAAATGTACTCATGCAAACTAAAGGGTGCTTACAGTATAAACAAAATGCTCATCTTCAGTGAGTATTTGCTTTTGTTAGATAATGTCAGGGCAATGCATGAATGTTTGGAGAACATGTATAGAAATGTGGAAAAAGGAAGAAAATCTGTTATGTGCTCTTTGTGATCTAGCCTGAAACTCTATCAGTTGATGTGTGACAGGACTTATTACTGCTCACTCTGTGTTTCACATCCTGCTGAGACTGTCTAACAGCCTTTTGCAGACTGACATATGTTCCCCCACCTTGTGTCTGAAGCAGCACTCGTGTGGCTGTGGCTGGTGTGGCACAGGGAGCAGCTGCACAGCAGGGTCCGTAGTGGAGGGGGAGTGTTGCTGCAGCTCGGGGCTGGTCTGTGGCTTGCAGTCTTGATATGCTCCTTGCCAGGCTCTGTCACACCAGGGACCAAGCTCACGTAGCTGCACAGGCCAATAGCCTCAACCTCTGAGCTTGCAGGTAAAATGCCAGATAAAATTACTATTTTTACCACTAAAATACACATGGTGAGGGCCAAAATTCATGGGCAACATGTAACACTAGGCATTCCTACCATGATGTCTGTGTTATTCCTCTCCCTCCTGTTACAGCCCCTGGGCAAGGGGGATGTCTCTGCATTTGCCTGTGGGGCTCTTTGAGTCTCCTTTTATGAACCTAAGCCAATGACTGATATGGGTGAAAAATGTCTGGGGAAAGGCAGGATTTTCTGTATTTCAGCAATTTCTTTAATTCAATTCACAGAGGCAAACACATTTTAAATAATTTTGCAAGGAAATGAGTCCCTATTCTCAATCTGCAGAAACACTATGACCTTATTGCTCTTAACCAAGACGACGGCACTCTGTACAAACGCTGCCCACTCTTCCCAAAGTCAGCATTTCCTTGCTAACCATCCATGGGCAAGCTGGCCTCTGTACCAAAGAGCTATGGCTGGCCTGCAGCACAGATGCTGAACTAATGGCACCAGGAAGTTTTCTCATGGTTGGACGTGTTCCGTGCTTGGAGAGATACAGTAAAGATGCCAGTCCTACACACCTCTGTAGCAGAGGGTTTCATCCATGAAGGATGCAGGACAGGGCTGGGAGCCAGGTGAGTTGAGGAGCCCTGTTAGCTAAGTGTAAGGCACAGTTCTGTACCTGCACAAGCAGTCAGATCAGTCTGTGTTTGTGGCAGTGCCTGGGATCAGTTCCCCAACAGACACCTCCTGAAATCGAAAAATTCACCCTTAGTGTGTTTTGGTAACTAACTTATGTTTGCTGGCTGTTTCCCACTATTCCTGGGAGCAACAGAAAGCCCATAACATTTTGGAAGAATGCAGGAATATGAATAAAGTCTTCAAACTTATAAAGCCCACTGTTAATTTTTTTCTTCCTCATGTTTACACCCCAATTGAACTAAGTTCCCTGATTACACTTTTAAATAAGAACACTTGACATTTTCCCTGAAGGCTATAAAAAAAGTGTGGCTTTACAATTAGAATGGTGTTGTTAATAGATTAATAGCTTCAATAATGCATATAGAAGCATTAACGGGATGGGTGAACTAATTAAGCAAAATTAGGCAAAGTTTTGCTTTTGTTTAGCTTTTGTAACTTAGATCTTTTTATGGTTAGACAGAACACAGGAAAATATAATTCTTGTCTCCATTCTCACTCTATTTTCTCTTTCCCAATGACATTTTCATTTCCAGCTCTACTCTGGCTTATGCTCTTTCCTCTTAAGATCTATTTCTTCAAAGAAAAGGGAACCAAGAATTTTTAAGATATTCTGGTGTTTATTGTGCAAAAGGAATAGCTCCACTCAATACTTCTCCCACGATGTCTCTACAAAGCAAATACAGAAATAATGAGGGGAGAGGTGGAAAGCACTGCATTGAACAGCTCAATTCTACAGTAATTTCTCAAGGACTGCAGGCACAAGCGTCAGGCAAACCCCCTTCTTGCAAGCAAAATTGAGTTTCTCACATGTCAGAGGTAAGAGATGAGGACTAAAAGACAAAGTGACATTCTGCCTTCCATGCTTGCAGAGAAGAAAGAGAAAGGTTATTAGCATCTATGATACTAAGTCCAAAACCTGGTATTTACTCACAGAATATTTGTGCTGTGCCCCAGATAGAGTTTACAGATGACTCATTTACTAAGTGACCGGGTTTTTGTCCTCTGTCAATTGGCCAGTGCACTTATGGCAAGGATCAAAGATTTGCACAGACTTATCCAACTTAACTAGGTTGTGTCCTTTCTAATTTTCCTGAGATACTTTGCAAGAAATCTTCTAAACCTCAGGCTAAATTTGGAAATTTGAACCTACTGTGCTAGATCTCATGTATTTCTTAGCCTACTCATAATCTACAGGGGAGTAGTTTGAAATTTTTCCAAAGGCCCAGCAGAACAGATGACAAAATCTCTGCTTCTTGAAGGCCAGAAAACACTTGTGAAATGAGTCAACAACTCCTATATTTTCCTACTATGAGATATTTATTTTAAGACACTTTGCATTCTATTTTTTTTTTTATGAAGCATTACTTAGATTGAAGGGGGAAAAATGAGTGCTTGTTTGAACAAGAAAACCTAGGAGAAAATTAATGCAGGCAGAGTATCTTTTACTGGGGCTTTAATAAATGACTACACAGATGACCGTATTTACAGAAATATAGCTGAGGAGAAACTCCAGGCTAAAAAGTGATCCTGTGGGATAATTGGGTGAAGTTGCAATAACAGGAGGAAGAACTATAATTTGATGTGGGAGAAACAATGTTTTGCATAAAAAGTGGCAGTTAGGAACAGAACTAAACTTTAATAAGAAAAAGGAAATCTTTGCAATAGAATGGTGCAGAAGTTTCAAAATAAATTAAAAATAAGATTAAATTTAAAAGTTAATTAAATTTAAAAAAAAATAGGTTTAAAAGGCCAAAAAAAGCCTCTTTTGAGCTGGACCACTAAATCTTTTGGAGGCATATCTCTTTAAGAATTAGGTCACAGCAGCCTCAATTCCTCCTGCTATGACCATTTCAGCGACACCTATCATGTAAAAAAGAGTAGTTTCCTCTAAATCTGAATAAAACTGAGCACTTCTGTCTTTTTTCCCCCCACAACAGAGTTTCTCCCCAACAACTAAACAAAACTGTTTTGATGAAGAGTGCATTTCCAAAGAGAAGGGCAGTTTGAGTACTCAGCCATGAGGAAAGTTTGTGAGGCACCATGTGCTGTCAGTGAAGGAAGAGGGCCAGCCCTTACATCCCAGCCCTGCTGCAGATTGCAATCACAGAAATAATCCCGGCACCTGTAACAGGACCACTGCCATTGCTGCACCTTTGCACTGAAATGCTGGTTACAAGGTGATGGTCTGTGACTGTGTCTCTGTTTGTTAGATACTGATACATCCATCTGTTATCCCATTGTTTGTTTGGAATTGTTTAGTTAGACTGCAAATTTTTTTAGGTGTAGATCAATTGCAAGTATTTCTTCAAAACTTTTTTTATTCTCTTTGAGCATACTCTTTGCAATACCATAGTGAATTTAATAAAGTTCTAATAAAATTAATTCAAATTCACTTGAATGAAATTTGCCAACTTTACTTGCTACCTTCAATGTCTTTAAATTATCTTTGAGTGTTCTAATTTCAAGCTATTATTGATCATCCAGACCTGGGGACCAGGAGATATTTTCTTATGATTTATAACTGTTATGTGTATATAATGTATGAAAGACACATTAGATGTTAAATAGGGAGAATAAGTATGAAGAGCTGTAGTTAAAGTCTTACTGCGACATTTTCCTAGACAAAGAGGATAAAATTGTAATAGTACCAGAATTCTTCAATCTAAATTCTTCACAAAGACAGTTGAATTCCCAGACTGACCAGGGTAGACTGTGAAGGATGAGATTTTTGTATTATGAGATTGAAAGATTCTGGTTAAATGCAAAGATTGAGCCTTCACAGCAAAACTTTCAACTTCTTGAAAATTTCTCCAGTCCAAAGAGGAAAATTTTCTGCATCATTAAGCAGAAGGGAAAGGTTCATGGCTCACCTTTGGAATATCTGAAGTCAAGATCCTTTGATATATTGCAAATGAATTTAGTGATACTTCTGGTTTCCTTCAAACTCAGACTAATTGTTGAACCTGTGAGCCTATGAAATATACATATGCACGATAATGCACAGGCAGTAAAATCCATTCTTATTTCTGATACAAGGAAACATATGGTCTTGAATAACTCATGAAGAAAATGAGACAAGACAAGCAATAAAAAACCCTTTACAGCAAAAAAAGGAGAATGACAAACAATAGTTTGACACACTCCTCCCACCACACATGGCTTTTAAGATGGTTCACAAAACATTGTCTGTATTTTATTTCCCTGTTTTCATCTTGTGTGATGGCCTCAACTTCCTCTGGGAGAGAAAGAAAATATTGTCATAACAAAGGAGATGGGGAAGCTTGGGGACTAACAAAACAAATCTGAAAAACTTGATTGATACGAAATACTGTTCTCTATTTGAGCACTATACAGCGTTTAGATTCTTTATTGAAGCCTGTCATAATAGAGCCAAAGTTAAGACATAAATTCTGTTTATGCTTTGCATCAGAAATTAGGAGATATTTATTGTCCTTTAACAAAAATCCTGAAGAAAGAATTTTTGGTAAGAAATGTTATATCTTTTAAAAGTTTGAACATACATTGCAGAAACAAAAAATGTGGTAAAGACAAAATGCTGAGTCTTGGAGCAGCCTAGAAAGAAAGGAAATTACAGATGAGAAAGCAAAATGGAATTATTGATGTACCAGAGCTTAGAGGGATGACAGACCTGGAAAGTTGATATCTGATATGAGGATCTGACTTAGTGCACAGTGAAGCAAGGGAAAGATGTACATAATCTGAAATATCCAAGCAGAAGAAGGTAACAAAGGCATGAGACAACCTCCTCAATGCCAAATCTCAAATCAGAAATAATGAAGAACTATGACCTTATCAAACTGGAGGAAGTTATGCACCAAAACGTCATTCTTTCTCAGGGCAGTGAACATGTCTATAGTGGATTAATAATTAGAGAACACTCTGTAATGTCTACCATTAGGTAGTTATTAAAATAATTTATTACTTGTTAAATGCTTCAGCCTTTCAGTGAAATTACTTCTCTCTCCTCTGAATATGAAATTTCTGCTTTGTTCCAAAAAATTCATCCCTGATAATACAAGATTTATATGTAACAGATAGTGCAGCTTTAAATACCAAATCTTCTCAGTCTGCAGGGCTCTTCAGGGTTAGAAAGAGAGAGATCGGTTAAACCTCTTTATTAAGGAGATGTGTCTCTCTAAAACAGTGGCAGGGAAGTTAAAAATATTATAGGAAATATAGGATGTGTACATTAAGTTTTTTTAAAAAAAGTAATTACCAATATTATTAATATAAGTAATTTAATAAATCAAATCTAGGAACTTTTATATAGACCACACATCTCATTTGATAAGAATTAGATAAATGAAAATGCCAGTATACTTTTCTCTTAATTCTTTGTTAAAAACAACTCATCTACACATTCTTTGTAGCATGCTTGCACTGCATTATTTTACTGGTTAATACATGTTCTTTCATCAACACCACTATTGGGTCACTGGGCTCTGAAATGTTAATTTTTTGAACAATTGTAACAAGTAGAGCTGGATTTCAGCAACACGTCATGAGGTATCTTCATATGAAAATATCTGGGGATTGTGTTTGTTTGTCTTGTTTTAGATTTGGGAGGCTTTTTGGTTTTGTTTTCTTTTTCTTAAACATCTGCTGTACTACTCTATTGTAAAGGGGGTTTTATTTTTTGCTTTGTTTGCCTTTGGTTTTTTTCAGTTACTCTACTAGCAGGCTTTATGCATGCTTTTTACACTAAAGACAAACCATTATACACTTTACAACCAGGGCTTTCACTTGGTTCCTTGTTATTATCAAATAGCCTGGTATCTACTGTGAGAACTAACTTTTAGATGGATACCTCAAAAATGTAACCATGGTTTGTACTTTCTCAACCACTCCAAACAGAACACAAACAACAAATGCATAAATGCAGTCAATGAGACTCAGCAAGGGAAGCTTCTCAAGATAAGGCTTGTATTCTGGAAGAATAGTGCTGTGAAATTCCAGGATCCTGGGAGTTAAAGCTGAGACAGTCTTGTATGGGGAGTATGTTTTGGATCATTTTAGTACTTTATATTTATTCTTTTAATTTTCTTCTCCCTTAGAAGTCTTGGTAATTGCTTTCTTGGTAGCTAATACACTCATTTCCCTAGGCAAAAAGATCAGAAATTAAATAGAAATAGTTTCCACTCATGTTTCTAAAACCTTTGAAAAGTTTTTCTTTTTTAAAGAGGTGCTGCTGATCTTGAAGTACCTGTTCTGTATAAGACATATCTGATTAGAGTAAAATACCTGTGTGAGTTTTATTATGGTGATCATTTTGAACACAGGCTTTAATAGAACGTACAGCAACATGAGAAGACAGAAATTGTTAACACAACATCTAAATTGATTAGGAAGGTTGAGAGCCAAGGATGGGTTGTCTTGGCAGAGAAAGTATGAGACTAGAAGGCCCTTGCTGGTGTAGCCACTCAAATATCAACTTTGATCTTGAATTTATTTAGAGTGATTAATGAAATGGACCAAAAAAGCAAGACTATCCTAGTAGAAACTGCTACTAACACAAGGTTGGGATACATTAATGCATATGAGGAGATAGAGTAAGTTATGTATGATTTCCTGGGAACTGTAGGAATGGGGTAGAAGATCATGCATGTAGGAACTAAAATAAGTTTAGTTATAAACTAAGAGGTCCTCATTTGGAAGGCTGTCTGGCAAAGTAAAATTTTGATATATTACTTGTCCATGCAAATGACTGTGAAGAGCTTATGAAATATGACCATGAAAGAGTCAAATGTTACTAGGTAGCATTTTTCTAGTAGACAGGAAGAAGCACTAAGTCTCTGCAGCAGGGCAGTATCACCTGTAGCAGTATGTATTTTCCTGAAAAGGAGAAAAGAGTATTACAAATTCATCCACTCCCAAGCTGCTGTCAATACAATTTTCTAATTGAGATGAGCTATGAAGTGCAGCAACAGAACAACTTTTATGGTCCCAATATTGGCAGTACGAAGCTAGATTCAAAATGAAGTGTCTGTTGTAATTTACTCTTAAAAAGTAGACTGTGGCCAGGTCTTTACAGAATGTTGCAGGCAATGATGGAAATAGGACACAAACATTTTCTACGAAGTAGTACATAAAGCCAGGATTCCTGTTAAAACTTGGCTTGATATTTGAGTTAGTCAATTCATTCCTAGTAGTGATTGTTCCTTGGTTGTTAATTAAGGTGCTTGCTTGGCTTGCAAGGGCTTGCCTATAAGCTGTAATGTGTGGTGTGGTGTAGGGATCTGAGCTCTCAGAGATCAAAGTGGTAAAGCCCCACGGGACAGTGCAGCATCGTTCAGAGCCTGCTTCAAAGAGCTCTGCACTGGCCCTTCTGCCCAGCTGGCTCTGCTCCCCGCACGCTCAGGCACTCGGCTGCCGCCGCACCTGCAGCAGGTGAATTACCAATCAGAACTTGCCAACAACAAAGCCCCTCTGTGAGATAGCCCTGAGTATTTGCACGGCTGGAGTTCTTGGAGCAGTTCCCTTTAGGAGCTGGAATTCCTTTATGCTACCATTGGTTGTGGTAGAGGAGAAAGATGCCCTGAGGGATAATGGATAACTTGTGTTATGAAAAACTGCAAAGCAAGGAAGATAAAGAGTGAAGCAAAGATAGTCATTGATGCTCATATAGTTCCAGAGAATTCTCCCTGGGTGATTCTAAGAATATATAATGAAATGACAAGTTGCTGTGCTTTAATAAAATAACCAACAGCTTTCTGATTGCCTCACTGTCTTTGATGAAGATCTTCTGAGTTCCCTTCAGTGGTAAACCGTGTTTCACAGAGAGCTTCGCCCCTTCTGGTGAGTGTTATCTGCTCAAAATAAAAAATCAAAGTCAACACATTATTTTTTTCCTTAGGAGATATTGAGTTTGATTGGCATCAATGTACATTTTCAGAATCTGAATTGCTTCCACTTCTTGGATGGCTGGGATAAAATATATGCTGAGATGTACTCCAGCTGTTCAGGAAAAGGTCCTTTATATTGTTTTATTTCTAAGGAAAATGTAATCACTAGGACAAAACCCCAACAACCACAAGAAAAATCTTTCAGTACAGAATTTTAATCAATAAAATAATGAGGGGATACACTGATCTAATCTCAGTCTGCCTTAACTTTTTGCATTAAATTCAAATTATCTTTAAAATTAGGTATAGAAACTTCTACACATCTCTGTGACAAAATGGGAAGGTCAAAGGAATGCATTTCATCCTGTTGCAAATAAGCCACTGTACCAGCATTTCAGATCTCAACAGAATTCTGTCTTCCTGTAGTTTAATATGTTTCTAAAAATATATATTTTCATGGATCATCGATTTCCAATTCCCTTCCTTTGACTGTGAAGAAGGAAGGAAAACTATTTTCTAGAAAAACCTTGTTTTGATTTAGCAACCTTTTTTTGGCATACTTCTTTGGGCAAGAAAAAAATACTTTTTTCCTCTCTGCTCATTTTCCCCCTTGTCACAGAAGGAATTTTAAAGTTCTGTCTGACTCATCATTGTGTTTCCAAGAGATAGGGTCCTGTCTTCCTTAAACTTGCAGCAGCACAGCAAATGTTCCACCCTTCCAGCCTCTGATGAAATCTAACAAAGGCATGGATGTCTTTGCCAACTCAGTGAACTTTCAAATATGACATTTCCAGGGACAAATCATAATCAGCAGCGTTTGACCACTCACATCTCAAGTCCTCTGGAGAAAGTCTCGAGGGTGTTTCTCAGCTGTCTGTGTGGGATTGAGTCACTGCATTACACTAAGGGCAATCTATCCACATCAACTGAAGATATTTTTGGTATACAGGCAAAACCAAAGGAGACAGATATCTGTTTGAAACAATGAGTGAGAAACCTGTCACTCTGTGGGGATATTAATTTTATTAATTTCCTTTGAATTGTTTGGTTAGGAAAATCAAATTAATTAACACATGAGGAAATCAATTTAATACAGTTAGCTTCACTATGTGCTGTGAAAATAAAAAATTCTGCTTGACACATGCCTATGAAATTACATAGATTATAACCCAATTTACTTCCATGGAAAAAGGATCAAAACCTACGTTTCTACTCTTGATGATTATTTCAGTACTTCTATGCTCAAAGAGGTTTCCCATTTCCAGAATTCCTAATTTATATTTATTTTGCCATAATTTATATCACCAGTGAGATAAGCTGTAGCTACCTTTAGGAGATACAGGGAACAGAGCTGTGAAGAAGGACATGAGATAATATCTGCCAAAATTATAAGATTTAGCTATAAACAGTTACAATAAACTATAATAAAAATAAACTATTAATATTAGATCTTAGTTTTTTCACTGGTATTAGATCTCCTTTGTCAGACTAATGTTGACTGTTAAAGTAAGTTCTGAAGAAATGAATCAATGGGCGAAACATGGAGATGGAAATAGGAGGGCAGCATGTATTTACTCACCTTATAGATCAGGAATTAGATAAGTATTTCACCAATTATGACCAATTATGACCATCCTGTTCATGCTTTTCATCAGTAAAGTATACAAAATGTGTTGGTAAAGTATATGTCTGTATCTATACTCTATACCTATCAGAAAAGATAATTACTTCATCATTGAAATACAGTTGCTAGACTTACTTCATTAGCAATATAATAGGATTGTGTTGCTTTCTTATGAAACCTTTGAGAGATAAATGGGCAACAATGTGAAACATCACAGAAAATTTGATGTGTGTAAATTCAATTGCTTAGATTGGAATCTGGCAAGACGATATAAGACCATATACGCAAACATAACTCTGTCCAAAGAACAATAACAGAATTTTGAAAAAGTTATAGCTACAGAAGAAGCTTTTGAAGCTATGACTAAACCATTCAGGCTCTATTTTCTCACAAATTTTGCCTTAAAATTTCACTTGATTTCTAAAGTAATTATCTATTTTTTCATTAAATAATGCGCTTTTGCCATTACATTTACAAACATTTTGAAACATTGATTTATTATTCAGCAAAGAAGTGAATTAAGATTAAGTAAACTAAAGTTGAAAGAAGCTTGGCAAATGACACGTCAATGAATTCTAGAAACAAAGAGCTGAAACTTTCTAGAGAATAATTTGTAGTGGGTGAAGTCTTGCTCCTTCAGGGTTGTGCCAGCATAAAATGAATGAGATTTTGCTGTTTGGTGTGTCCTCTTGTGGTTCATCCCTACAAGTGAGACATCTGCATACTGGAGAGAGTCAACAAATGGCTACCAAGGTGATTAAGAGACTGGAACACCTTCCCTATAACGAATGACTGAGAGAGCTGGAACTGCTCAGCCTAGCAAAAAGAAGGCTCAGAGGAATGCTTAAAGGACATTAATACCTAAAGGAAAGGCGCAAAGGGAACAGAGCAGGCCTTTTCAGAGTGGTGTGCCACGGCAGGACCAGAGGCAACATGCAGAAACGGAAACATGGCAGGTCCTCTCTGAACATCAAGAAACGCTTACTGTATGGGTCTCCTTCTTTCAAGACAGTAAAAAACTGTCTGGAAACTGTCCTGAACTACTGGGTCTGGGTGTCTCTGCTCAAGGAGAGGAGTTGGACAAGATGGACTCCAGAGGTCCCTTCCAACCTCAAGCTTTCTGTGATTCTGTGTCTGGTGTTCAAAAACATGTAAAACACAGGTTAAAAAGCTTGAATCTTGACATTATAATAGTTCACTACAGAATGCGCTAAGAGTCAGATAATGTGATACTGAATCAGACTTTAGGAAGACTCATAAAAGTGTCAGAAAAAAAAGAATGGTATGAAAATGAGGCACTAATGGGGACAAACTGTAAATGAGAATAGTTCCTGGGTCCTCGTACTGAGTTATCTTCCGGTGCAAAATCAGGCTAAATTGACTTTATGTCTGACATGCCAAAATAGGTCCAGTACCCTTCTCTACACTCTTGGTGCTTAAGATAAATACAGCATGTGTCTTCAAATGGTAACAGTAAGAGTAACAAGATCCAGAAAAGAGTTTTTCCCATGTATTTGTCAATTAAAGACTCTACTGAATAGACATTCATGCACCTAAAACACAGCAGCAGAATCACAGCATCAAAAAGATGACCTTTTCTTTCAAAGAGGAGATATTGGTGTTATAGCTCCTTTATTTATTACGAAACAATGGTCTGAGTACCTACCCTGAAAGTGAAAAACTTGAATCTATCAGCATCCTTAATTTGGCCAGCTGCCACCAGGGATGTCTGTCACCAAGATTAGCCTGAATGAAGGCACTTTTCAAGCCTTCTGTTGAAACCGAGGCCATTGTGTGAAGAATACAATGAAAATGACAACTGAAAATGACAGTAAGCAAGGAATTCAAATTAGATGTCAATGGTACAGGTATCTCCATATGGATGAAGTAACTAAGTCAATGGAGCCTAGGGAGCTCTCCAGCTGACCACGTGTATGTACCCAAGTTTGCATGATTCAAATAACTCTCCATGGCAACTGGATGTCCCCTGGGTTTAATGAGATTCAATAGCCCAGTATTACATTTTCCCTTTAAGATTTTTAGTTTCAGACCTTCTCCTTGATTATACTTCTCTTCATTTAAACTGTGACAGGGAAAAACTTCATACATATGCAAATTCTTCAAGAAACCCTTATTTACAATTAGTAGTATTGTGAAGAGAAAGAGGGGAAAGGCTATGAGAGAATAAAGTACACAAGAATAATTACAGGAATATATGATGTATATGAGTTCTCAGGGAGGGCAACTGGACCAGAGTGGCCCTCCTGCACAATTCTGTGACCACAGAGAAAATAATGCCTTTGACTCACTGCTCTACAATTGCACTAAGAAAGGAGGCTTCAGCAGGGATCTGAAGCAGAATTAGGAAGTACCTGACATGTAGAAGAGAAATTCTATATGCAAAGTGGCCTGACAAAATGTGAAGGGCATGACAAGAAGAGGTCTGGACTATCAGGGTGATATTACCAGTGGAGAACAGTCCTTGCATAATCATTTCAGTTTCCCTAAAAGAAAATCATTTCTTCTTCCACTGTGGTGAACAGCAAAACCTAACAACTTTTTTCGGTTTTAAGCAAAAAAAAAATGTAAATAGTGGAGGTTTGGTGTATTCAAAGAGACAGAAGTGACGGAGAAAAATAGGTTCTCCAAGCACTTAGAGATTCACTGTCACTCAAAGTTACCCTTTGGTTAGTACCACGTGAAGCACACGACATACAATTGCTGCTGCTGGTACTAAGAAGCTATGTGAGTTAACACGGCAGGAAAAGTAGCCCAGTTCATCAGGAAGATAACCTGAAATTAGAGGCAGGGATTAAGAGGGCAGTGCATGAATTTTGAGCTGAGAAAAGGTAATATTGTCTGATTGCAGGATAATGTCTTAACTCTAATGTGCTGTCCAAATTGTTAATGGGTTCGTTGATTCTTAGGCTGGAGAAGACCATTAGATCCTCTAGTCTCACTGGATACAATGCACTGTCTACAAAATCTTCCAGAAAGAAGTCAAGTCTAATTTTGAAGGCAGTGTGAACCAATCACTGTCCTTTGAGTTTGTTTCAGTTGTTAATCATGCTAATGCAAATTTAGAAATGAGCTTACTACTTCTCAGCAGGGCTGCTGATGCTTTCAATGCCTTTCATTTCTATAAATGGGGAGTTCTTATTGCCTTTTTTTTTTTTTTACTTTATGAAACATTGATTTAATGGAATTAATTCAACCTGCAGTGTTTTCTTTTTAAACACCTGATATGTGACTACCTTTGAAGAGTATAATTTACACCTTCTCTCTTCCTTACACCTTTCCCCAATTTTACAAATCTCTTCTATAGGATTATGGCAACTCTCTGTTGGAGGGCTAGAAAGAAAGGAATCATAGAGAGTATCACTCATTTGACTTAAATATGTCTACATATGAACTAGACTCCCTTCAAAGCCAGTAGAAAGAAAGTGGCAATTTTGTATGCAATTTATCTAACCTGTCTTACATATATCTCTCTAATATAGTTGAAAATATCCCTTCATTTACTCTAAGGGGAACCAAGGTTAGGTTGCTCAAATATAGACATAAGATTTCAGACAGATGAGTCCTGCTGCAAATAATTGACTCTAGCTAACATTTTTTACCTATTTTCCTCACCTTGAGGGCATACAATTATGTTCTGGAAGGAAAGGAAAATGAACGTAAAAGATTACTGTAGGAGATGCTAAATTCTGGCACCCCTTGAAGTATAATGTCTTTGAAATTAATTTCTTTGCCTATTCTGACTTGGGAAAAACAAAATTATATCATTTGTGCCTCTACAAAGTGTCAGGCATATAGCTTTTCTACATTATAATTTTAGGAAAAGAAAGGGTGAGGATGATGTTGACTTCCTTTGCTGAATGTTGTTTGATTTTAGATTTTGTACACCGTGCACCCCATGGCTCAGTCCTCAGTTCATTCTAAGCTCCTAGAAACAGTAATGCATGTTGTGATCAGCAGAAGGTGAGAAAGGGCTTGGTAATTTATTTGATCCAGGATTCAAAATATGTGTAGAGTTCCCCACTTAAATAACTGTGTCTCTGATTTCTTTTATATTTTAACTCTAGGCCATGGCAAACAGAGGAAAATTAAACTCTTCTGGAGAAAGTTTTTTTTTTTTTTTTACAAATATTGAAATTCTCTTGAACTGGAACTGTAAATAGCCAATAAGCCATATGTATTCAGAGTTTACCAGACACAAATATTCCCATGTTTGTTCAGAGTTCAGTCACCACACCAATTGCAAAAGATTCTAAAATATTTTAACGTTTTCTTTAGCACTGGTTTGATTATAATTTGCCTATAGTATGCTATATGGAAGATAAAGATCAGATGTTGGCTGTTTTTTGGCACTTACCAAAGTCACCAGTAACTCACTGCCAGAAGGTTAGAGCATAGGAATAAGATTGGTGTTTTTTGTCAAAAAAGAATCTATCCTCTTTCAGTTTAAAGCTGTTGCCCCTTGTCTTTCCACTACTACCTGATGAAAGGTCTCTTACTGCCTTTCTTGCAAATCCCTTTATATATAGAAATTCCACAGTCAGGTGTTTCCAGAACTTGCTCTACCTCAGGCTGAACAACGCCACTGTTCCCAGTCTGTGTTCACAGGAGAAGTTCTCTAGCCCTCTGATCATTCTTGAGAGGCTCCTTTGGACTCCCTCCAACAGGTCTGTGTCTTTCTTGTGCTGGGGATCCTAGAGCTCCAAGAGTGGAGTAAAGGGGCAGAACTGCCTCCCTTGAGGCCACGCTGCTTTTGGTATAGCCCAGAATGCAGTTGGCTCTCTGTGCTGCAAGCACACATGGCTGGCTCACATCTAAATTTTCATCAATCATTATTTCCAAGTTTTTCTCAACAGGCTGCTCTCAATCCATCCATCTCTCAATCCGATTTGGTGTTCGGGGATTGTGCTGACTCAGGTGCAGCACCTTACACCTTTAGCTTGTAAAACTTTATGAAGTTTACATGACCCTGCTCCTCAAGTCTGTAAAGCTCCCTCTGGATGGCACCCCTTACCTCTAGCACATAAACTGCACCACCCAGCTTGGTGTCATTTGCAAAATTATAAAATCTGCCCTCAGCCCCACTGTCTATGTAATTGATGACATTAAATAGTCAGGTCTCAGAATGGATACTTGAGGGTCACTGGTTTTTACTGGTTTCCAGTTGGACATCAAGCCATTGACTATAGTTTTTTGGACAATTTCATCCAGACAATTTATTTTCCATCCATCAAGCCCATATTTTAGTTTAGAATATTTTTTGGAGAAGTGTCAAAGACCTTACAGAATTTCAGGTAGATGATACCAGTAGCTCTTCTCTTGATTGCTGATGTTCCCTTGTCGTTCCATCATGGAAGACAACTAGTTAAGTGGGACACAATTTCCCTTGGGGATGTCATGTTGGTTGTTTCTTATCACCTGCCTGTCTTCTATAAGTTTTGACATCTCTTCCAAGAGGATCAGTGATCTTACTGGGCACAAGGTTTAAGTTGACAGGTCTGTAGTTGCCAACATCATCCTTTCCAATGTTTTTAGATGTTGTATGAAGTTTTCCTTTTTCCAGTCCTTAGGGAATTTGCCTGATTCATATGACTTTTCAAATGTGCTGGGAGCTGGCTTATCAACCACATGAGGCATTTCCCTCGGGACCCTGGAATGCATCTCATCAGGTCCCATGCATTGTATGCTTTGTGGTTATTTGAGTGATCTTCTTTTAGCCCCTGCCTTGAGGTCCAGGGTCTTGAGATATGCAATATAGAAATTACCTTTGAAAACTGAGGCCAAAAGCATTGTTGAGTACCTTAGTCTTGTCCATGTCAGTTTTCACTAGTTTCTCAAAGACAGCTATGTGCAGTCCATCCAATCTTCTACAAACAAACCTCCCTGCTCCTTCTTCCTTGAATGTCCTTTCTAAAAAGTTCTTGGCCTGCAATCTGGTAACATCTTTGAAAAGCTGTTTCTAGTTTTTCATGGGTGGAGAACACGCTCTTACATATCCAGAAGCTGGATAAACTCTTCTACTGGAAGCATTAATTAAATGTGATCTGTACAGCCCCAGATTCAGATGACCTGACACAAAAAATCCCTGTGTCTCTCTGATCAGATCCAATCCAGAGTCACTTAAGACTGTTTCACACCGACCTTCCCCTTCATTTACCTAAAATCCTCAGAGGACCAAAGGACCCTTTCCTCCTGGAAAGGGCTTCATGGGATAATATAGTCATTTCTCTAGCTCAGGGGAAATAACTTAGTTGTAACATATGTTTGCAATAAAGCAATGTTAAGCAAATTCAATGCTAAAAGGGCTTCATTCAGGCAGGCGCTACATATCAGTGATTGTTTTCTACTTGTTTCCATATTAGAAAGGTGCCCTACTGTGTAATCATCCTTTTTGATACATGTTCTTACAGTAGAAACCAGATCCTTATCTCTCCTGCACTGTTCAAACATGCCTTTTCAGAATAGTTTTGAATTTCACACATTTCAAGGTTGTTTTGTTAAGCAATCTAAAGACTATTCACTATTAAATTTGGATGTGTAGCGTGCTTGATAGCATGCTGTCTCGGGAACAATTCTGCTTGCTTGATTATATATCCTCAGGCTTTTTGGTAGCAGCAAGTTCATTCTCCATTGGAATCAAATTGAAAAATAAGATTTCTTTTTTTCTCTATTTATTTGTGATTCAGAACATTGAATAAGCTGCATTGCACATTTATGTCTCTTAATATGTCTCTCTAAAGAAAATGATCTTCTGTTTTCTGACAGTAGTGATAGTCTTCTTTTAAACTTAGTCACTGACACCTGTATGGTTCAACGTCTTTCTTCAGACAGGAGAGTGGAAGGGCTTCATCAGCACCTGCTCCAAAAAATTTTTGATCTTGGTCAAACTGTTCTGCTTTGTGGAAGATGAGGAGAAGGCTGGCAGAAAAACCTTCTGGTGGTACACCTGGTTTTTCGTTTGGGGATTTTTTTTTTTTTTTTTTTTTTTTTTTTTTGGGAGACTGATGCCATCACAGAAAGTTATTTTTGAGAATTTTCAGCAAACAAAGCAGTTTGAAGCCATGGGTGTATTCCAGTGTAAACTAACTTCCTTATTTTCCTTTCCATCATTCTCACACTTCATCCAGGCCCTTCTGCAAAAGCTACAACAAACGCTATCAGTTTGGAGAGCCCCTCAAGAGCAGAACGTGTCTCTCCTTTCATTTCCTGCTGAAATGAATCTGAGTCCAGCTGGTCAAGAGCATATGGCTCTGTTCAGGCCCTTCAAAGCTCCCCAGCTCCATTCACTCTTGGACCACCTGCTCTGTATGCTGTGAAGGCTGAAGCTGGTGTGCAGCAGCAACCTGAATCCTGCTGAACCACTGATTCAGTCCTCAGTTTAAAAGACACAAAGCCAAATGCCAATGCTACCTCTGATGGCTGGGAGCTACCTGAAGCCAAGGATTATCTTGCACAGACACGCCTGCTCATTGGATTCAACTCACCAAAAAGAATTTCTCCCAGAATTTTACTGGGTCTAAGCTGACTTACACAGCTTTCTGAAAAACATCTCCTGTGTTTTCCATACTTATTGTAGGCTCCAAAAAATCTGCACTACATGTTTGAATTTCTACGCAGTCTTTTTGAAAGTAATAACAGGGTTAAATGAGTTTAATTAGTCTAGACTAAATTGAAAAATGAGACAAACACAACAAAAGAAAAATAGGATGTTTACTCTTGCAAAGCAAAAAGGAAAGTCTAAATTAACAGATCATAAACTCAAGTGAAAGTCTCAGCAGTCAAATCTAATGATTGAAAAATTAAACTATATCTAAGGACAAGGCTCCCAAATGGTGGCTTTAGTGTCTCAGCCCTATAAGAAACATGTCTTAGGGCAGAAAATAGTACTAATTATCTCCTTCTTTTATGCTGGGGAGCAGATATCACTGAGGTGCTTTCTAACCATATTTTTGTTCCCTCTCTTTTTGCTATGCAATGTATGTTTGTCCCCTTCTTTTAAACTTTTATTCTTAGTTATTTTAGCCAATGAAAATTTAGCTTATGGGGTGAAAT
Source organism: Cettia cetti (assembly GCA_013401135.1). Lineage (NCBI taxonomy): Eukaryota > Metazoa > Chordata > Aves > Passeriformes > Sylviidae > Cettia > Cettia cetti. The sequence continues at coordinate 19,343 of VZUI01043447.1, read as the reverse complement.
CACATTCAATTTTAGTACTATTTCTTTTCTGTATCATTTCTTTGGATACTGAATGCACAGTCCCTTTCTTACACAGAACTCTCCATCTAGCTGATAAAATGTTTTCCCAGTTATAGCATATTCAAGAATGTTACAGATCTTTGCATGGGTAGCTAAGGATTCATTTACATCCCACAGGAAATATTCCATATTATCAAATGTCCTCACCCCCTTGCCTCCAGTTTCTCAAAGGGGTTGGATAGGCCATGCTAATAGTACAGCTTACAGACTGTGTGGAGGGGCTATGCTTTCCTCACCTCTCATCTGTTTCAGCATTCAGCATCTGACTCAGATATAAAGATTGGACACCTGCATCTGCACCAACATACTCAGTGTGAGCAACAAACGGGAGTTGCTGAAGGTACAGCAGCAAAGCTATGACACAATTACAGTCATGGAAAAGTGGTGAGATAACTCCACTCCCACAACTGGAATGCTGAGATGGATAGTGGTGAGCTCTCCAGAAGGCCTAGGCAAGGAAGGAGATGGATTGTACAGTCAGTTCTTCCATAATTTCTGTGAAGTGTTCAATTGGTCTTAACCAGAAGTGGTTAAATAATTTCAGAATACACCAATAAGTTTCACCTGTGATTTTTGCACTGGCCAATATCCTTTGCCCTCATTCTTGAAGGCTTAGGCAATTATTTGTGATTATATTACCAAGACTACTTCCTTCCAAGAGCTACTACTGCATGGCTGAAAATATACCATGTGGATACTGGTGGTACACAGTCAGATAACCTTAATTAAAAAAATTAACTAAAGTATCGTACGGGATACAGCAACTATATTCAAATAGTTTTTAAATACTTAAATGGAGCAACATTATAACAAAATCTGTAAGGTTTTTTCAAATTAAAAATTTAAAGAAATTATTCTAGATTTTAATGTCATGAATATATTTGGCTTTTAACAACGAAAATGGATCAGAATATTCCCTAAGAAAGAGAAAGTTTATAATCTACGTCTAACTGATACTAATAACTCAACCAAGTTTTTTTACTTTCTAGATTTATTTTCTGTTGAGAACTCAATCGATTTCAAAACCTTTGAGTCTGACATCTGAAATCTTGTCATGGACACAAAATACTTGCAGTCACACAAATTTATAGCTGTGTTCTGTAGAATCAACAAAATCAGAGACAACTAGCAAAAAATATTTCTGTGTTGCCTTGTGATTCTCATATTAGAAATAAGAACTAACTGCAACCAACATGTGAAATTCTTCTGACTGTCATGGATATTCAATAATACAGTTGCAAAGTAACCCCGTTTGCATAGTAATACAGAACAGAGAGAAACAAGACTGTTCTGTATTAACTAGGATTTTTTAAGGGTCTTTGATGCTAGTCTGATATTAAATGAAAATTATATGTTGGCATAATTCTATTGGTGTCAGTTAAATTCTTCCACTAGAAATTTTGGCCAACAAAGTAATAGACCACTTTTGATATAGAGTTCTAAGACAGCAAAGATGAAGGCTCACAGGCAGTCATTCCACAGTTTCGAACAGCAAAAATGATTCATATTAAATACAAGTAGAATGTTCCAGAGACTGAAATGCAGAATAGTGAGCTGGGGGGCAGAGAGAAAACAAGGGAAGAAACCTATAGGCCAGTCTAATTTGTGTTTAATTGATTAATGATATGCCATGAATAAAGGAGGTTATTGTGTAACATAGCAGACAATCAGAAATACATCAGGGTTGGGAGAGGGCAAACACAAGGTGATATAATAATTTTTTTAATCCTATCCTATACCTTTGGCCTCTGGGCTTATGATGCATGCTCAGTGGGATATAAAGAAATCATAGGCATGCATCCTGTACTCTGCTTACAGAATAGAATGCATACTCCTGCAAACATCAATTACACTTATGTTATAATTATCTTGCATGTACCTTGTGTTAATGGTGGGTCATATAATGTTGACTCCCATGGGAAGGGTATAAGATGATATGGGAAATACAATCATGCCATGCTCACTGAAACGTTCACTTGGTAATTGCTCTGACTGATCCTGAAGATTATTTTGTAAAGAGATATCAGTAGTCACATCTGGCACAGTTCCACATCCATTTATTTGTCTACCTACTTAATTATTTTTTTAAAATACTCGGTTGGTCTTCAATAAAAATGGTAAAATTATCCCTTCTTATTCTATAATACAGAGGGCTTTGTCCATGAGAAAGAAGAGATGTCCAAAGGAAGAATTTAATAAAGTACTTGGTTGTACCAGGGCAGGACCTTCCACAGTTCATTCTGTGTACAGCTCTCACAGAATCCAGCCTGCCCTGCTGCCAGACAGAGAGATGTGGCCTCTGCTGTTACATTTCTCATCACATTTAAAATATACTTCTCAGTCTCTTTCCATCACATAGGAACATGTAGATATATTTGAGCTTTTCCATGCACTGGAAATATGAGAGACGTGATGGTGAGGTGTTTCTCCAGAGCTTGTCCCACTGAGCTGTTGCAGCATAGATTTCCAAGGCCACCTTAACCCCAGACTTCCATCAACCTGCCTGCTCTTAAAATGGCAGACAAGTATCCTGATAAGCTGCTAGATCTGAAGCTTTTGGGTCTAAAACTTAGTCTTAGGAAGATTTTAAATAAGGTTGTGGGAACTGGACCCAGAATCCCCAGTTTCCAACAGCACCCTGGACAAATTTTCACAGGGGTCCTCAGTTCAGTGGAGCAGCACTGCCCCCTTTGCAGGTTGTCATTCAAATGAGAGGCTGTTCCACAAAGTGTACTGTGATTCTTCATCAGATAAATTGCCCTCATTTCAGTTTATTCATAATCTTTAATAATGCAGATGTTTCTCAGCAAACATTTTTCATACTAACATATTAACCCTGACAATCAGACCAGTGGATGAATTAGTGTTGCGTGGTACACAGACATAAAGGAAATGTTCTTACAGGTCCTGCAAACTAATGATGTCCATGTAAAAGGATTAATGCTTCTGCAAGAAAAATGGGAACAGGAAGAGAGCGATAAGAAAAATTAAGAAGAGATCTACATTTAGAGCTAGCTGTGACTAAGGTTTATGGTATCATAAATAAATCATTATAAATTTGTATGCTTAATAAAATCCCTCTAAGGAAGTCAGAACTACTTGTGCAGAAATTTCTTCTTAAATTTCAGATAAAAATAAAAATAACTAAAGTATTGTACGGGATACAGCAACTATATTCAAATAGTTTTTAAATACTTAAATGGAGCAACATTATAACAAAATCTGTAAGGTTTTTTCAAATAAAAAATTTAAAGAAATTATTCTAGATTTTAATGTCATGAATGTCATGAATATATTTGGCTTTTAACAACGAAAATTAATCAGAAAATTTCAGATAAAAATAAAAATAGAAATAAAAATAAATGCATAATGAACAGGACAGTGGTGAACAAGCTTTAAAATACTCCACAGGTAAACAGCACAATAAGCAAGACAAAACCCACCAAATTGAATAAATTTAATAAATAATTTCAAAGCAGTTTGTGAGAACAAGCCACAGCTGGTGGTGTCATCCTGAGTCATGTAACGGCTTATTACACAAGTTGCTGGGGCATAGCAGGATGGAGCAGATGTACTGGTAAGCCTTGATGTGCAGTGCAAGAAGACCAGAAGAAAGCTCTGGCACAGAACTGCACAGGAGCATTTGCACATGGAGAATGACTGAAAGCTCTTGTGAAGGGAAAATACCTTGACACTTATATCTGCTTTTCCCACAGAGCCTGAACTTAACTGTCCCTACCCATGGAAGGCACAGACAGAGCAGGCATTGGTTTGCTGATACCTGCTAAGTCAATGTTCATGTCCTGCAAACTGGAGGTGTGGAGGGAGTAAATCTGGAGTGCATCCGCTTGGTTAGAGCTCTGCTAGTGCTAGTGTTAGTGCTTGCTATGTAATGACCAAGCTTCACTTAGATGAGATCCACTGCCCACTCTCATTTCAGCCTTATTTACCCACCCTCATCTCTGATGACAGCAGCTTGAGCAGCTGTCTGAGTCCAAGAGATACTTGTGCACAGCCACCTATACCTGATAGATTTATGGAAGCTCACTCAGCTCACTCAGGCAAACAAGTAATCAGAAATACTAAGAATGGTTATTTACAAGAATTATTAGAGGATAAATAAATAATATTTCAGTAAAAGCCTGTTTCATTTTCTCATGAGCTCTTCTCCAACATCATTTTGCAGTAATAAATAAAAGAAGCAAAATCAGCTGTCAAAAAGCTATTTATTCCTACCTGCATGTACACCTGCTCAACTAATAAAAAGCATCACATGAGTGTCTGACCTTGTAAGACTTGTCCTAGGAAGAAACACAGAGAAATTGTATATAAATCATAAGTTTTTGTCCCTGAAATCTCTTTCTCTTCTGAAAGACCATTATTAGTCAGAAAGTGAGTATGGAAACATCATATGATTCAGGTTTGAAAAAGTTTTAGACAAGTATAAATAGTTGCTTCTGTAATGAAGACTCAGGTGCAAAAGGCACACGAGCTCTTCCTATGCTCCACTGCCAGCTGATTGCACTTTTATCTTCCTGTTCCTTAGGCAATTTAAGCGCTCCGCACAAAAGCTCCACATCTTGTCTCAACAGAATCATAAGCAATAAACCCCCAAAATATTAAATAACAAAACTACTCTCTGTCTTCCTAAAGGTATGCTTCTGGAAGGGAAGCAAGTTCTAGAAATTTCATTATCAACTTTATTATATTTTTGTTGTAAACCTTCTGCTAAAGGCTGTGCTAATTTCTCTTGCAGTCTACATACAGGATGCATATGACCTTACACTCAGTGTTTTCTGCTCCTGGTGTTATGTGAGGCTTGCCTATTTTTTGTTTTTACTGCAGAGTGAATTAGAATGCAACTTACAGAACTCAGCACCAAATTTTCACGTGGATCATTACCTAATGATGTATGCAATATATATTGGCTTGCAGTAAGAATTATGTCTCTCTCCCTACCATCAAGTGAAAGATAGATCCACCTAATATGAAACAATTATGCTCTAAGGTGTTGTTGAACCTTAAGCACATTAATATTGCAGTAAGTAATAATTACAGAACAGCTAGGAATTAGTTTGTTGAAATATTTCTATATGGTGTGCTTGAGATCTCATGCCTTTGACAGCCAAGGAAATTGATTATTTAACACTTACCAAGAATGGTCAAGTATAAAGGATAAAGTCTTTTGTATATCTACTTGTCTTCATTAAGACTAATAGAGCTCCACAGCTCACCAAAAATTTAATTACGGTCTTAATTACAATGAAAAAACTGACCTTGGCAAATCTGGTCCTTCAAACTTCTACTCCTGTCAGGGATAATAGCCAATAGGACACTTTAAGCACTGACATTTTCAAGTTCTTGAAGAAGATACCTTAATAAAGATGTTCTATAATGTTTCTTGCTCCCATAGACCGAATAATTCTTCCCTGCACCTGATGTTCACTTATGGTCCACACACTGAATCAGCAACTGTGGATCTGTAAGCTAACACTATAGCTTGTGCACTAAATTTTCCATGTTGACAAGCCCCAAGATTCAGAAGAAGTATACAAAACAATTGCAGCACAGCTGTAAAATGCAGAGGGATCCCTTTAATCTAACCAAACTCAGTGGTGAAGAGGTGGAAATTCTCCTTGTTTATGTGTCAGATAAGCCTGGTTTGACTTTTGATGAATCATTCACGGGGGCAGGAGGAATATCCAAAAGACAGGCCACCACTAACAAGGCTAGGAATTCATTAATGAAAGTACTTACTCAAAGGATAGGGTCCTAAAAGATCTTTATATTATTTCCTTTACTACCTTTCAGAGTGCTTTGTGTTATGAAGTTGAATTACTTTTCTGGGGAAAAAAAATCTAAACCAACAAAAACATTCAGAAACTGGAAATTTGTTAGCTGTGCAACAGGTTATTTTGCCTTTGTGTAGCTGACAGCCCAAAAGAGTCCTTTGATACTTAGACTGAGTGTTAAAAAAAGACAAATCTTATTTACAACCCCCTCACGTACTAGAGTTAAGGGAGGGGCACATTACATGTCACAAAGAGACAATGAAAAGGATTTACTGTAGAAGCTACCATGCACAGGAAACTCTTGCAGTGGAGAATGTTTGAGTACTCAGAATGCCACAGAAATATTTAAATTATTTCTGAACAAATTGAGCATTTTTATTGCAGAAAGACAGGTTTATAAAATGCTAACTCTTTCTGTCAAAATACAATCCCATTTCATGGCTTTGTGGTACAGGGTCACATCTTCAACTTTTAATGTTAGAAGAGATATTATTCATTATTCAAGATCATGCTGAAAAATATTACTAGCACAATAAAGCCATCATCAAGGTCAGCTCAATGTCAACAACTCAGAACGGAAAAAAAATTGGTTAGGTGAGGAGTTACAGGAAAATAATAGCAGAATAAATATTGTGCCATTGTCACAAAAATTATGTATTGCCTCTTCGAAGATGATGGGATATGATATTACATTTATTCCAAAGCTGCTGCTGCTGCACAACATGTACTTCCATCTTTCTTTTTTGAAGGGGAGTAAGCAACCAATTGCAGAGAATCTCAGCATGCCTGAAATTGCCTTGTGTTAAGATTAGATGCCCAGATCCCGGAAATTCAAAGCCACATGGTATCAATGATGCCAATTACAACAGGCAGGACAGAAAAACATCCAGCTGATCTCCTCACTGATTTCCCCCCTCCCAGGTAGTGGCTGTGTTCTGTGTAAATAAAACAAACTCAAGGGGACATTTCCTTATTAAAAAGACATTGTGAGTAATCTGAGACAGTTCAAGTAGCTCTGACACATTTTCTGTGGACAAAAAAACAGTTTCATGCAGTTGAAGTTGGACACTGAAGTAGTTCAGTGGTGCTGCTCCTCTGCAAGTGATAGCACCTCTTAGAGACCATGCTAATGAAGAGATAGCATTCCCCTTCACCAACAGAAATCTGTGAGGTCTCCACAGTTCCACAAAGTTGGGACAGAGTGCATTTCATTCTGGCAGGGAGAATTTGTGATAATGGATCAAAATGTCAGTGGTGACATCTATATTATTTGTGACTTTCCAAGTAAGTTTCGTCGATCACAAATCCGTGGAGGGTGCTGAGAAACACAGCTGAGGTTTGAGGGGAGGCAAAAATGCTAAATGCTGATACATGCCATGGCAAGGTAGACATCATTTATTCTGAGAACAGAATAAATGATGTCTACATTGACATTGTCAATTATTTCTGCAACAGAAATAATACCGTACATAATTTCAAATGTTGTGGAGAACCTACAATATATTTATTACCAGTTTTATGTAGCAGTTTGGTTTAAATTTTATGGGAATGTTTGATTTGTATCACAAGAATTTCTCTATTTTATTGCGCCCAATAGCTTTAAAAATCATAAAACTTATTTTGGAGTTTATAAATGTCAAAAAATTATATATAAAATACATCTATGTATGCATAAAATAGTCCAGCATTAGACCCATAAACAGCCCATAAAAGGGGAAAAATATTTACACATTACTCACAATAGATTATTTTTGTCAAGCATATACTTCAGTAACTCCACAAAAATTGCTGCTAGCTGAACCTTCAAAAGACCTCCAAAGGAAACTGTATATTCAACAGAAGAAAAGTAAAACAAATGAGCAACAAATGCAAAAAAAAATTACAATACATAAAGAAAATTGTGAAAGTAAAGGATTTTCTATTCTGTATCTTTTCATCACGATTCTACGAAAATAAGACAAAACTAATGTGAAATGTGCAACTACATCCCGAAATAGTTTTATATTTGCATTACCTAAAACAATTATGAAGTGAATATCATAGAAAAATGTTGTATGCTGTAGAAAGGATGAGAAGAAGCTTGGTTTTCCTTTGAAATGGAAAATATTTTTATTCAAAATGCTTCATTATCAGAGGCCAGCAGCAGAAATGGAACTCAACACTTGCACAACACAATTGTAGTAAGAACCACGCATAGCTCAAAACCAGCTCTCATTTGTAAAGAAAACCTGGTAGATTACAGCTTTTCCTTACTACCAGACATATTTTTTCCTCACTTAACCATCCCAGTGCCAATCAAGACACTGGCAATTGATCAGTCTCTTGGTTAAAACTAATGTTACAAACCATAGATAATACATTAGCTGCAGCTCACATGGATGACTCTTCTGACTTTGTATGCTTTGGCTTTCTAACCTACACACTGGCTCTTGGACCTCTTTGTCTAACTACAATGTGTTAATTACCCTTTATTCCTCAACCCAGGGTGTCTGCTCCAGCACAGGCTGACTTGCTGTTGTAGGTGGGAAAGTGACTGTTGCTGTTCTCTTGGAGAAGAAGAGGGCTCTGAAACCAGGGGCTCCCTGAGTCCAGTGCCATGGATCCACACTGCCAGTTAGCATCCCACCTCCCATCTGAGTGCACCTGTGCTGGGTAGGACCAAGCTGGCTCAGCCCAGGGAGGGCCAGAGGCCAGGCAAGTTGTGCTCCAGCAAAGCCTTGGTGGTAGAGAAGGGCTTTGGTGTGTGTTTTACAGGTACCGGGGACAAGGACTTCTCCCATGTTGTGTTACAGTGTGGATTCAAGACTGAGGCTTCATAAGATGTAACCTTAGGGTAAAACTGACAAATAGATGCATCAGAGAATGTTTTAACCAGTATGGCAAATTTCCTGCCAGTTGTAACATCCAGCTGATTACATTTTTTTCATTATTATATCAGTTTCATTATTATATCAGTTTCAAGGTTGCTCTGGGAACTTAGCTATCTGGTACATGCAAACTCTCCTCTCGTATTAGATCAGTTGGTGCCTTCTCCATGACTTAACTGTGCTTCATTTTACTTATGTCACCTTTTTCCTTTGGCTTAAATAATTTTCCACCCTCCATAATATGCTATATTCACTTCCCTATTCACAGGTATACATCTCGCTACTAATACCATCAATCAATCTCTGTTGTCCCTCATTGTGACTTCATTCATTGCTATATCCCTTTCTACAAGTTTTTCCTCTTGCTGTCCTCCCATTCTCCAAGAATTTAAGTGTAGTTTATATATCCAAGTCCTCGCCACGTGAAGCCTTTCCCTTGAGGAATCAAACCCCAATTCTCATGGCGTGAGTCTTTGAAACAGAGGGAAAATTCAGAGCCAAGGACGTGGGTGATGTGAGTGTGGGGTTGTTTACTGAAAGGCATACCCCCCCCCCCCCCCCCCCCCCCGCATCCTGCAGCAGCACAGCAGTGTGAAATCCAGAAGTGGGACAAAAGAAATAGAGTCACTCAACTTCAAACTGCAACCCCACAGAGGGAGGAGATAATGGTAAGTGCAGGGCAGCATAAGGTGCACAGGTGGCAGGGTGCAGAATTTCCATTATGAGATCTTTTTAGTGCCCTTATCCACCTGCTTCTATGGTGATTTCCTACTCTGCTTGAAACATCTTTGGACTACATGCAGAAACTCCAGAGAAAGAACCCTAGCCCACATGGAACAAGACTGGTCACCTGCTCATCAAGGACAAATTGTTTAGGACCTTCTTATTCTCTGTTCTCTGTTTACTGACCTTTCAGGTCTTTATATTTTCTTTTTAATATTCACAACGACTATAACATTATTCATCATACCTTTGGGTCCTCCCACAATGTCTAGAGCTACTTACAAATTCCACAAAAGAGCTTTGTCACAGATTTAATGTCAGGTATTCCTGTAACTTCGGCTGCATATAAATCATACCTGATACTGGCAACACAATTTTCCTTTCTCCTCACAGCGGTATAATATTTTTATTAGGGTATGTAAATCTAGATGACACATGGCCTTGATCTCTCATCCTGCTAGTGTTCTTATACCATAAAAGCTCTTATTTTTATTGGATATGCCAGAGTTCTCTTCTAGTATTTTTTATTGGGGCTGATTCAGTATTCACTGGGCAAGAGACAGCCTGATTTCTGATTTTTATATGTTCCCAGGGAAGTGAGACCTTTTGAACCTTTATCAAAAAAATCCTCACCTAGCAGCCAACTATATAGTCATGTCCTGTTCTTTTTTCCTGCCTTTCCCAAAATAAGATAACAATTGTTCTTTTCTCAGTTTTTGATTACTCATCACCACCTCAAAGTCCTGGGACTTCTGATCCCCAGATTTTCATCTGCACCTTAACGGGAAGCAGAGATGCTGCTGGCAAGTTATTGTAGCTCACCATGCAAATTTGCTCTCCCATACAAAACAGAATTTTCACATTTCAACTGCCACAAGGTAGTTGGCTTCCACCTGGACAGCTTCTTGTAGCTCCTCATGCCTGCCCACTGATTTCCATACTTGTGGATTTTCAAATTGTGACCATTCTCGCTTTGAGGCATAAACACTGAAATATGTGCACTTAGAGAAAAGACACATCATTGATAAAAGAACAATATTCAATGCTTCTTCGACAAAAAAAAAAAAAAAAAAACAAACAAACCAACAAAACAACAACAAAAAAACAACACCCAAAAAAACCTCAAAGCCGAAAAGCAAAAGCCCTTCCCTTCTCACATTTGTTTAACTTCCATTTAGCAGGATGCATAGTAGTGCTGCAATGACACTGTTGTGACTGTGCAAATATAAACCTGTCACCCAGCTCCACAGGTAGCCAGAAGTTCTTAAAGTATTCCCACAACATAAGCAGCAACTTAACACCTGCCAAGTCACAACATCAGCTCCAGTGTGATTTGCATCATCTGTTTTAAATAGTCAATAGCTGTCCCCACACAATCTTTCAAGCAATTTTCTGCTGAATTACTCCTAAGCAAAGCTCCAAGGAATGGTGAGAACACATGTGAAAATATGTTTTTATTGTTTTTTGAGATGACAGAGGTCCTTCTCCCAAGCTTCTCCTCCAAAATCCGTGTTTAATTCAAACACCCTGGTGAGTGATGTGTAAATTTGTTGCATACTGTGTAAATCCAAGGAATCTCAGTGGATCACAAAGGTGACTCTGCAGGGCACCATTAGAGGTGTAACAAGGCTATTGGGAGGACAGCACCCTAGTTCCTTTGGAAATATTATTTGTGGCTATTCTCTGAAGGGGATATCCCTTTCACTTCTGCAAAAAGAAAACATATTTTCCCATACATTGATTAGAAGTCAGTTAATTGAACAGAGGATCTTACAAAATGATTTCTCATCTCCTCTGCAGAGTTGTGACTTCCCCTAACACACAGCAATGTAAGATATTTTCAAAATAGTGGAGACCGCCACACTGCTTCTTAGGGCTGTGCTTCCCTGCAGGGTTTTGGTGACAGGCTGAGGGCACCACTCAGGGAAGGAATAAAGAAGCCAGGTCTACTACAGCTGGTCAGACACTCCATAACCTATGAGATTAAACTAATGTTTTACCTGCTCAGAATTAAAACTGACAGAAATATGCAGAACTGCCAAAATCTAAAAACAAGCCCAGATTTTGATATTTATATTGTTGCAAGGAAATTCTGAGTTTGCAATCCTCCACTGCCCAAAAAACCCCTGAAAATGTGGTGTTTTTTCCATTTTTTTTCAATCAGCATTAAAGGCAGGAGTGTAGGACATGGTGAATATTCAGAATAAATGAAAATCTTGAAATGGCATTCATATCAACTACTTTGTTTCCTCACAAAAGGAAAAAAAATGTGCCTGCCATATATTTATGTCATTGCTAACTATGCAGTTCCTGGGCCAGCATTAACCTCGGCTTTATTTCTGTTACCAAGGGGAAATGGCTGTCAAAATCTTTGCTGTTTGTCTTGCCTCCTGCATTCTGTATGTTTCCATACGATGCCCAGATCTATCTCTTTTTAACAAAAATCCTCACTGCTTCTGGTTATTCATGATCTGACTTTCAGTTAGAAGAGTTGCCACAGTTAATTAATATTTGTAAGACATTTGAAACAATTCATCCAGGTTTGTAAAAATTAGAAAAATGTTACCTGGATGTGTCAAGATGATACATTTCTCTTTGGATCTATTCAATGTTTTGAAGGTAATGGGCATTCTTGTGTAAATTTCCAAATGGAAAAGGGATATATTTTGGTGTTTTTTAACATTAAAAATGTGGTGGGTTTTTTTAATAATTGAAACAATTTTAAAGAAAATTGGGCCCAGATAAACAAAAGTTATCAGTAACATACTCTTTTCCCAGCATTACAATATTTTTTCTAGAGAACTGCTTGCATCTATATTTTCATAATGAATATGAAATTCTGTAGCATTCATAAATATATGCTTTAGATCAGGCCTTTTTTAAGGAATAAGTCTCATGTGTTTGTTGAAAGAGTTCAAGTATTTCTTTCCTTATCATAGGTAAAATTTTACAAATATATTGCTAGTGAGTAATATTAATAGATGTGTTTAAAAGTCCAGTGTTGTTTATTTGCATTTTTCTTTCCCTGGCTTATGAATAGTAAGATTAAGTTTCCTTCAGTTGAAGACATGGAATGTCTTTCTATGTGCCACCTTCATTCCCGTGTAAAGACCAGAAATTCTGTGAAAGAAAAATCCTACACATAAGTCATCAAGCAAATATAAAGTTTGCTTTGCATGTTTTTACAAGCTTTATGAAAGGTTGTATTTATTTAATTCTTTGTTTCTTGGCCAGTTGTGATTCTTCATCTCGTACGTTGGTTACTACCTGAAGTTGCTCAGAAAGTAAAAATACTCTTTTTTTAAACAAATCATGAGACCTTGTCCTTCTCACTTTAACCTATATGGATGAAGTGTATTTCACTGCTTCATGACAATTCAGTTCCTTGGGTGCTGAGGGATGATGTCTACCAGTGGGGAAGGTGCTGCCAAGTGTTTTGGGACGCAGCAGGCTCTGACTTCTGCAATGTGCAGGCTTCACCAAGAGCAAAAAGGAAGAAGTCTGCTGGCAAGCATTGGGCTTAATTGATATTTAATTTTGAATGAAGTAAAGAGAGATACAAGCATTAAAAATCCCAGTGTTCTTTTTTTTTTAAAGCCATAATTTTCATTTTTTTTCCTTTCCTCAATGTTCTTTTAGTGCCAAAAGAAACTGTCATGCATTATTTAGATAATCTTTCTTTACTGCTTGAATGTTTTTCCCATCTTCTTGGCAAGATGCTAATTTTAGGGTTTTTACAGTTCTGGATATCTAAACTTTCAATCTAGATATTTCTCAATTTTTTCTAAGAAAATACCCTATTAGGATATTTTTTAAATCATCTTAAAATCTCTGTCATTGTATATTTCTTTAATGCTTGTCTGATGTTTAATGGCTATGATTTTCTCTCTGACAACTCCAAGATCTGTGCCCAGCCATCTTAGTTGCATAAGAGGTGACTGACAGCTTTGCCTCCTCAAATTTTTTTAAAGGATTCAAAGGAGGAGATAATATGATAATTAAATTCCCTAATTTCAAGTTTCCCACTACTCTTTGTGGAATAGCTTATCTTGAATGATGGGCAAAGCTGAAAGCTCTTAAAGGCTTTAGGATCTTCAGCAGTGGGAAGTGAGTTTTAATACCTCACTGGTTTCTAAAAGACATTTTTCTTGAGGACTTAAACTCATAATAGATAAGCTATCTTTAGCCAACTCCATTGGGAAAAAAAAAAAAAAAGGAAAACAGAAACCAGAAAATTATTATGCTATTAATAACTTTTATTTCTTTTTGTGGTATAAATTCATAAATTGAATTGATGTGCTAACAGCGTGGTTGAGGCATCCATGATCAACGGAGAGAGGTCTTTCAAGATACAGGAAAATGTTTTCTTCTGTTACAGCTTCAAGACTGACATTTCAATCCTTTTGCAATGGATTGAGCTTTGCAAAACCTGCACTGGCCACAAGCAGAAGAAAGAATTCACATCCATTTCAGCAGTTGCTGTACAAACAACAATTAAAGCTCACCCCTATGAAATAAATGAATGCTGTAATTCTCATTTTACAGATGGGAAAACTCAGCTACAAAGGAACTTTAGGATTTGCTTACTGCTGCATGCAAAGTTGAGTAAAAACCAGGCCCTTGTTTTGTAATCTGCCTCCTTAATAACTAGACCACACATCTTTCCTAAATAGGAAATGCTGTCTGGACTCTTTAGAGATATATCTACTTGGTAAGTCATATACTGGCAAAAATTCTTCTGTGACATACATACCTTTAAATACTTCTGAAGTCAAAGCAGAATTGATAAAACAGATTTTTATTTTTTACTCACAGAATTCTTAAATTTTAAGGAAAGAATTTTTAATAAGTAAAAGTCACATTTACTGGAGGTAGAAACAATGGAGGTGAGTGGGTGAAAGGTCTGTGCCTTCAGAGGCTCAGAGAAGATACATAAAAACTCACTTTTTGAGGAAAACTTTCCTGCCTTTCACAGCTGCAAAAAAAGACCATGGATCATGACATCATCATTTGTTAGATGCTGTTTCCCTGATTGCTTTAGACACCAAAAGTTACATAGCCAGTAATGAGCACTCCAGAACGCAGCATCTGCAAAATAGACTATGAACTGACTGGCTCAAATGTCTCACTCCATGCAATCATCTTCCAGCAAATCGTCCTATTATAAGTTTGTCTTGATCTGTGCTGCAGTCTAGCCTGTTAAACACAGCCCCTTCTGCTGACTCTAACCTCTTAAGCAATTTCCAGGTCATCCTGTTCATGGCTATTGGGGTGGGATCAACCTGGCCTGATTGTCCTTGTTTGGATGCAGAGCATTTGCTGCAAATAACAACCAACAGACAAAAGCAGGAATACCTATATTGCAGACAATTCCATCTTAAAGACAATTAAAGGCAATTATCCTAAGTCAAAATTAAATAGTTTAGGTGAATTACTCAATAGGCTCCTACTCCTCTCTGTTTGCAATTTGGGAAGCTGAGAGTGCACAGCTCAGTTTTGTCAGGTGAGAGGGACCCCAGCCCTGGCAGCTTTGGTGAATTACGTACATGGTTTTACATTATTCTTTACATGCTTACATTTTTTGTTTTTTGGTTTGTTGTTTTATTCCTGACAAATATTCTAAAGTCGTGATAAGCCGTTGCTCTTTTCCTTCTCCCACGTGGAGAACTGGCAGACTAGCTCTTGGAAATCTGTAACCCCTCCCTATGCCAACCACTAATGGCAGTTGCTACCCCAGTGACACATTCCTGAATACGTACTGCATTTTATTCCCTTCCAGCAGGACAACCTCTTTGCACTTTCATGTGAAAAAAGAGAGAGTAGGAGTAAGTCAGAAAGATGAGGACAGGAACATAGAAAAAAAGGAATGAATTATGAGAATCATCTTGCAAACACTGAACTTCAGGAAGTTCAGTGCAACAAGGCTGGTGCAACTTTAGTGGGAGGTATTTGAGAAACTTACCAGCAGTCATTTCACTAACAGAACATCCAGGCATTGACAACCCAGCTGTGTCTTCCTCCTCTGACATATTGCAAGTAGACTTATCTGTGCTGATGGCCCTGTTAAAGAAGTTGAGACATCTTTCATTTTAGATTGGTGTCATTTGATTCATTCTGATGGCTTTTATCAAGGAAGGCTTGTTGGTGTAGAGCATCTAATTTTCTAAGTTTTCTAAGTTCAGGACAAGCATTTTTTTCCCATTTGATCAATTTCAGGTGTCTTTTTCATTAGATCTGTCAGGAAAGCAAAGTTGCCAATCTGCAGAGAATGCCATTTAAAAGAAAATGTAAGTTCTTTTGAGCTTATGCAAGCCAAAGTCTGTGGTGTTATCTGAAAGAGAGATGTTCCATGGATGTTTGCACTTTCTAACTTCAGAGCCCTCTGGGCAGCACCTGTGGGTGCTCTTTTTTTTTTCCTGCAATAGGCCAGAGGAAGATCTTACAGATGTATTGTTTAGACTGTTCAGCAGAGACCAGAAAATGTTGTTGCTGAATCAGCCTTAACAGTGCTGAAGCAGGAGCTCAAAAATTGCTTCTAGGGAACTTGTTTTACTGATTTATTTCTTTTTGCCCTCAAAAGTCTGCAGCACTTCTAATACATGGTAATATAGCAGGGTAACACATCAGAAAGAAATAAAAATACTTTGCTTTTGGTCCAGTCAGTTTCCCTCTCTGAAACCAACAGGAGTTTTGTCATGACTTCAAAGGGAGAAGAAACACGTCCTCTGTTTGAAGTTTAGTTTGCATTATTTTGAAGCATACCATGATGCTCAAATGCAGGAAGAAAATTGAAGGGTTGAAAACCTCAATTAAAAAGAAAATCAACAGTGTAAACCCCTAACTTCAAAGTCATAAAGAGAAGCTTTGGCTCTAAAGAATTTCTCTGAAAACCCTTCTGGGACAAATTATTGTAATTGTTAGCTTTGCACCAATAAGCAGTCACTTCCACTGGAAAGAAAGAAAGCAAAACAAAAGGAAAGAATTTTCAGCTTGATTGTGTTGATTCATTGTCATTAACAGTTAAAATAGAGAGGAAGGAAAGGGAAAAACACTTCCTAGCTGCTATAAGGCAGATCTACTGCTGACTTCATCTTCTTAGGTCAAAGCAAAGAAAGAAGAGACTTATCTGAAGTGCCATAGTGACGATTCCTCTGAAATAAACAAGTGCCCCTGCAGGGAGAGTAAGAGATTTTCTTCTTGCTTTTGTTATTCACAATTCCCTCAAAGAGGAAAAGAGAGGAAGGGAGACAGTGCTCTGGCATGCTGTTCTGTGTTCCTATAGCCCAGAAGCACTGTTTCATGCTGGATTACCCTGGCAGGCTCTCCTGCTCTCTGCTTGGTTGGGCTTATTGCTGAGGGAGCACTCAACGGCTCCTTCAAGACTTTCCTTCTTCTTCCTTCTATACCCAAAGCAAAAAGGATTCAGCAGAGAAGTAAGTGTGGCTTGAACATAGAATCAGAAATCTGACAAGGGTGGGAAATATTTTAAGACATTTGTACTGACATTGTCTTCTTAGAGGTTACTGTATGGATTTTACGTGGGAAAGAAAAAACAGAAAAAATTGACCGGGATAAATGGCTGATATTACTGAAGTCCTTGCAGGCACTGGTTTTGACATCAGAGAAGGTGTCTCATCTGAACAGCAAATCTGTTCATAATAGCTATCTGAGAGCTGATAAATAGCAGCCAAGGTGACAAAACAATTATATAGTAATTTCCATGTCCTTTGTGTTTATTTAGCAGCACATTTAACCATTTTGTAAACTATTGGTGCATCTGAGATAATGAACACTATATGGAGACCGATGAAGGGACAGTGATGATACATGTCAGCCTAAAACATATACAGCAGTCAGAGTTAATCAATGAAAACACTGCTATGATGAATCTGAAAAGACGCTCTTACAAATAGTTTTTCATTTTTCTTGAGAAATGTGTCACAACTTCCAATATTCCAGCTTGTCAAGACATGACTGATGAAGGGTCACTGCATGATTAGTAATAGAGAAGGGCAATGGTTACATTAAGTAAAATCTGAACCACCATTTCTGATGCAAGCCCAGTTACTGGAGTGTCTGAGAAAGACTGAGGACATATGAGACACCCATCTTCTGTCATTCCCTGTTGCATCATCCTTCATTTGATTAGCTTTCACCTACATTCCATGTTTAGAATCATCTGCTTTCAGCCCTGTTTACCCCACATATACCTTTCCTTTTCATGGGGAGCATCATGACCCTCAGGAAAAACCTCTGCTGGGTCCTGGCCCCCCATCAGTTTGGAGTGGGTGTCTTGCAGGGGGCTAAAACTAAACCAAAACTGCAGGACCCAGCTGCACAGGGAATATGCTTGTGTTGGCAGAGGAAGAACTATGAGCAGTTGTGTCTGTATGCCACATAGTGCACGTACTTACTGTCTGCAACCACAGTTTTCCAAGCCTGTAAACCCCTGTTTGCCTCCGGGATGTGCTAAACAGCAGCCCAGGATGGAGTTTTCAGAGAAATTTGCTGAGAAGTTGCAGAGAAACAAAAGGGAGACACATAAGGAATTTGCTGTAGAAGGTTAACAAGAGCCAGCTGAATGACTGGCTTGCCAGCAAATAGACAACACTGAGCAGACATAAGAAAAGGGAAACCTTGAGAATAACCTCTAATGACAAGTAAAAGTAAGGAATACATCTGTTTGCAGTTATTTTTCCCAGGTGCAGTATACAGCGCAGCAGAGAAAACAATTCAACAAATGCAGCCATCCTTAATATTATTAAGTGAATTAAAAATTAAAAATTATGTCTTTTTTACTACCTTTTTACTACATTTCCTTTGCAGAGACCTTTTTCTTCTTTTCACATCATTAGGAAAAAATTTCCAGCTTTCAAAGAATTCATTGCCAGACTCATTTTTGATGAATTACTACCATTTCTTATTCACTATCATCTTGCAGATTATGCCTGAGACTTCACTAGCTTCCAGTTAGAAATTAGTTCAGCTTCCTTTAGGCACCTTTGAGAATATTAGAGTAGCAGAAGTAGGTAAGATTATTTTATAAAATTTTCAGTTTATAAAAAAGGAAGAGTTGGGGAAGAGAATTTTTTAAAAGGGAATGGAAGTATTGTGCTGGGAAAAAAGTGAAATATAATGAGTTTCCAAGAAAAAGAGAAAAAAGAAAGGAAAGTACTGAAAAACTTCTAAGATTGTACAAAACTCTTGCTTCTGTTCCCTCCAAATCTGAAGGACATTTTTAAACGCTGTGGAGGTACACACAATTCTGAAAGCAGTTCCCAGAACACTAGCACGTGTTAATTGGTAGAACTGGGAAAGAGGCACCCCACCCTGAATGATTAAGGACATGTGTTTCTGACCCTAAGGATTTGCAGTAATGAGAGTTTAAAGTGGAGACTTGTCTCACCAATGTTTGTCCTTGGTGCTGCATAAATAACTAAGCTTCAGTGTTTCAAATGCAGAACAGTAATTTGAAGCATTAGGTGCTACAGTACTGACCAAATTGTTTTCTTTGAAGATATTCTTTTATACTTTTAATCAGTAAATCTAATCACTTGTTTTTCTAGATTACTCTCTTGGTCAGACTTACAAATTTTTAACTGACTCTACCCTGTAGTCAGACTGGTAAATTTACATCTGCCTTTATGGTGCTCCACTATAGTCATTTCACATAGGACTGTTCTGGTTTCTGCTGGTTTCATAAGCTTCATAAGCTTCTTTATCTTAGTGTTATGTAACTTACGGCTTTTCTGGCCATCAATTCATAGGTTTCTCTTTCCAGAATAACATTACCACATTATCATTATTGTATTAAATATAAATATAAATATAAAAATAAAAATAAAAATAAAAATAAAAATAAAAATAAAAATAAAAATAAAAATAAAAATAAAAATAAATA
>VZUI01043443.1:0-24083 GCA_013401135.1 Cettia cetti | reverse complement strand
AAGGCTCCAGGGAGAGCTCAGAGCCCCTTCCAGGGCCTAAAGGGGCTCCAGGAGAGCTGGAGAGGGACTGGGGACAAAGCTCTGGAGGGACAGGACACAGGGAATGGCTTCCCACTGCCAGAGGGCAGGGCTGGATGGGAGATTGGGAAGAAATCGTTCCCTGGGCGGGTGGGGATGCCCTGGCACAGGGTGCCCAGAGCAGCTGTGGCTGCCCCTGGATCCCTGGAAGTGTCCTAGCCCCAGGTTGGGGCTTGGAGCAGCCTGGGACAGTGGAAGGTGTCTGTGTCCATGGCAGGGGGTGGAATGGGATGGGCTTTGAGGTCCCTTCCAATTCAGACCATTCCAGGATTTTGCTTTGTGTGCTGAATATTGCCCGAAATACAGGAGATTTTGGGAACTGACTTCTTGCCAGGAAGGCAGGGTGGATGTGTGGGCTGGGGTGGGTGAAAAAAGTCCATCTCTTATTGGAAGAATCAAATATGAACTGAAGGGAAAACCACCACCCTCCAAAAAAAAAAGAGAAAGGAGATTGAAAAAGCTCTCTTGAAAGACCCATTCTTTTATTTTCTTGTGGAGCCTTCCACCTCAGGAGCAGGTCAGACTGACTCTGGGAAATGCAGTGATAAAGAACATTGTGTCTCCAGCTCCTTGGCCTGTGCCTGAACCCCATACCTGGCATCAGCAGAAAAAGCATCCTGTTCATTTGAAATTCTTTGACATTTACTGTTTCCCCCCTGGTTCTGTGAAAGAGTTTCTTATGGGGATCCCTGGTGGATAGTTACAATCTACTTAAAACACAGACTTTGTAAAAACCAGGAAAAGAAAACACCCTTTATGATCAAAAAATATATTTTATGCAATAAAAAAGCACCCCACCTTGTTGGTTTTGCACTGGATATAGCCCAGTTACTTGTCCAAAATGAAGTTTCTGCCCTGTCCTGTAGAAAGAGGTAGGGGGAAATGGTGGAGCTCAATAAAACTGTGATTACTTGGGTCTGTTTTCCTAGTGGGACATAATAATAGAGTTAAAAGGGGCTGTAGAAACTATTAAAATGCCTGATAGATGCTTGTACTAATTTGATTCATATTTTAAAAACTGTTAATGAAAATAAAAAGAAAGGAGAAGGTATATAAAAGTAAGCATATGCTGTTTCTTGAAATTCTGGTGGTTTCTGGAGCCTTGTTGATAATTTCCCCCTTCTTGATTAAAAAAGAAAATTTGTGCTTTCAGATATCTCAGGTCCCTGCACCCGAGTCCACATTGTGTTCTGCTCATATTGAGGTAATGGGAAAAGCAGCCTTTTTTCCAGGAATCCAAAGTAAACATTTATCTTGGTGCCTTATGAAAAACACGAAGGAAAGGAAACGTGTTGGGCCTACAGAAGTGATCCAGCCTTTTATGCGGGGATAATTTATTGATTCTGGGGCTGTTGTGAAAGGGGAGCTCGTTGAGGTGCAGGGCGTAATGAAAAAGCCTGGAACAATTCGGATTCTGGCATTTTTCTCCCGGCTGAAAATCTCCTGTTACGCGTTTGTGTAGAGTGAGCAAAGGTGGCACTCAGGGCTTGTACCGCCCACGTCGATGGGTGGAGGAAACCATCTGCCATCATTCCTGAGGCTTTAACCCACAGCTGGAACTGTGGAGCTGGGAACAGGCACTAATGGGTTTCTCTTCCCTTAATTATTTAAAATTAGCGTGAGTTGGCAAAGCTGGAGAGTGTCAGGGTGATAGTTCTGAGCCTTGAGCTGCAGGACAGGGAATCGTGGCTGTCCCATCTCTGGAGTGTGCAAGGGCAGCTTGGATGGGCTGGGAGCAACTTGGGATAGTGGAAGGTGCCCGTGTCCATGGCATGGCTTGGAACTGGATGGGCTTTGAGGTTCCTTCCCACCCAAACCACTCTGGGATTCTGGGATCTTGGTAGCACAGGTGTTAATGAGACTAAGAAAGAACGGATGGTGATTTTTCTCACTTGTGGGATGAGGGACACAATGTGCCTCTTGAGCTCCTGTGCCTTCAGGTTGGGACATCTTTCTTGGGAGGAAATTTTCCTTGGATTTTTCTTGAAACTTGGGAGTTCTTACACCACTTCAATATCATATAAGTGTTTCAAAGACACTTCTCAATTTCTAATTTTTTTTTTGTTTTTATTTTTAAACAAGTCTATTGATGAACCAGTATGAATAGTATTTACTAGATTTTTATTTCGAACAGTATTTAATAGATTTTTAGTGATGTTATGTTTCAGTTCTTGCAATGCAAGTTGACCTTGATGATCCTAAAGGTCTTCTCCAACCATGACAATCCTGTAATTCCATGACTGACTTTGGATGGGATAATATTTTCCCCTTTTAATCTTACTTTTGAAATATTCAACTGCACAAAGATCTGGAATTACAGGGACACTAGAATTAATTTTCAGTGTTTACTAATACACTTTAAGGAACTGAGTCATCAAAAATATTCCAAATTTTATTTGTTTTCACTTGAGCTTTTCAAGCAGCTGTGTGTTTTGCCTGGAATATTTCAAATTGTGAGCTGGACCTGTGTTTACAGAGCTGTGCATTTATAGATCTGTGTATAGATATATTCTGTATCTAAAGCATACAATTCTGGTTTGCTTCTTACTGAATTGTGGGGTTTTAATTTCTGTTTTATTTTTTATTTTGATCCCGTAATTCCCTGTGGAGGGAAGTGTGGCTGCTTGGTCTGTGTAGGTATGGGAGAGGTCATGCCAGCATGACAAGGATGAGAAATAGAATCACAGAATCATTTTGGCTGGAAAAAATCTCCACTGGTGACCAATCCCAGGTGGATGTGGCCCCATTCCCCACCCCTCTCTGGGCCCTGCCATCAGCCAGATTTTATCCCATCAGGAGTGCACTCATCCAAACCATGGACTGCCAGCTTTTCCAGCAGAACACCTTGGGAAACATTCCAAAACTTGGCATTGGGAAAATAGAAGTGAAGCAGGTTTTCACAGATAATGGCCTGGCTGAGTCTTCTCCCTTCTGAGAGTGCTGTATGTGAAATAAATTCCTTATTTCTTGGCTGAGCCTTTGGATAATGGATGGCGGGGAGGAGAGTGGTGAGGGTTTGGAGCACTTAGGAGAGAAAAAAACCAAGGGAATGAGGTTTTTTCCTGGGAAGCTGTTGGATCTGATACAACTCTGCTGATGGACTGGAGGTGCTTGTCTGCATAGTTCACTTCCCAGCCCCATGTGGAAAGTCCAGTGCTGTGGATTGATCCTTCCCTCTAACTTTGGTGGAGCACAGAGTAGGAAAAGGAATGGGGAAAGAGTCAGGATAGAGAGATAAAAGTTTGAAAAGTTACAAGATCGCAGCTCTTCCATCCTAAAGGACAGCAAACGCCTAGATGGCTTCAGGAAAGCTGTGCCTCCTGTGGTTTGTGTGGTGTGGTGTGATGAAACACCTGCTGCTGCCGGGGAGGCACGGCCTGAACAGGAGGGAATTCGGGGCTGTGTTGTTTTTAACAGCTCAGCCAGCGCTCCTGAAGTGACTTTGGCAGCGAAGGGCACGGGTTCAGCAGCGTTTGTCACCTCAGCCCAGTTCCTAATTCAACCACTCAACCATGAGCTCCCAGTGAAGTCAGAAATCCGGTGTTTCCCTGCGCCACGTGTGTGGCACGGCACGGGCGGCAGCCCTGAGCGAGGCTCAGCCTTCGAACGCGGGCAAAGCGTTTTCCTCAAACACATCTCCCCGCGTCCCCGAGCCCTCCAGCCAGCCCAGGGCTGCTGAAATGTGCTTGGCAGGAGGCCCTGCAGCCTCCAAAAAGCCAGCTGAGCAAACAGCCCCAGCTCGCACAGGAAGCCAGGCAGCTGGGAGGAGGGCAGGAGGGGACAGCGGGATGGATTCCTTGTCCCAGCACTGCCATCTCTGCATTTAGCAGGAATTGTGCCTAGGAATTGTTTCACCTTCTGGTTGGGGTGGTAGGGAAAGGCCTTTCTAGGTGTCTGGCATATAATAAATGACCAAAATGGTTTTAAATAAACTCTGCTTCAAGCTCTGTGTGTCTGGGTTTGGGAATTGGACCTGCAGGAGTGTTGGAAAGAAAGAAAAAAAAGAAGGTTGTTTTCTCTTCACAGGGGACAAAATCCCAGTGGGCTTCTCCTTAATGGCTTTGCTGGAATAAGATTATTCCAGTGTATTAGCAGTGTGGCATCACTTTGCTCTTTTTACAGCATCCTTTTGCTCCTGCTGGCTTTACCTCTGGAGCAAACTCTGAGTTTGATTTGAAGTGAGCTGAGAGGCCTCAGGAGCTGCACCAGAGAGACTCTGCTGGCTGCACGTGAGGGAAGCAGCACAAACCCAAATTCCTTTGGAGTAGTGGAGTTTATGGAGGCCACACCTGCAGCCTGTATGGCGTTACAGCCGTGAGCAGGAGTGCAAGGCAGGGAATAAGCACGGGCTGTTTTAGCTCTGAAGTGCTCTTGTCAGGAGCAGCATTAGGAGTTGGAAATCCAAATATGGACAGTGGAGGGAAGGAGAGAAGCATCTTGAAGGGGCTGATGCAGAGAACTCAGAGGAGGCTGTGCCCTGGAGCTCCCACACAGCAGCAGAATTTGCTGCTGCTTTCAAAGCTTGCCCAGAAAGGTGTGGCTGCCCCTGCATCCCTGGAAGTGTCCCAGGCCAGGTTGGACATTGGGGCTTGGGGAAACCTGGGATAGAGGGAGTGTCCCTGCCCATGGCAGGAGATGGGAATGGGATGAGCTCTGAGGTCCTTTCCAACCCAAACCATTCTGTGATTCCACGATTCTTCTCTTCCATTTCAGACTGTCATAAACACTTCTCCAGCAACTTTCCAGTTTGCAGTCTCCAAACATCCTTCACTCAGTCTGCAGCAACAGTTTTCCCTAATTCTGATGCTTTCCCTATTTGTCCCTCTTGTTAGGAGAAGCCAGTGGTCTCAGAAGCATCCAGGAAGAGGGAGAGAGACTTGGTGGCCAAAGAAATTGAGAAGTTCCAGGTGTCCATTCAGACTGTGTGCCAGAATGCCTTTAGGCTGGGCAGGATCGTGGATTACATCCAGGAGGACATGGATGCCATGAGGAACGAGCTGCACACGTGGCGCCAGGAGAACAGGGAGCACGCAGAAGCTTTGCAGAGGGAGCAGAGGTGAGTGTGGCCAGGGGCAGCTGGGGTTGTCTCTTGAGACAGATCTTATGGGCCCCTAAAACTTACAAACAACGTAAATATTGCACCCAGAGCAGGAGTGGATTCCTAAATCCCAGCCTGCTCTTTGTGCCATGGATTCATCGTGTTCTGGTGTCAATGACAGTTGTTGAAAGAGCTTCTTTGGCCTTGTGTCACCTCTGTGTCTTTACATTCCTTGAAAACAGAACATCCCTTCCAGCTGTGTGTGCTGTGATCTTAAACATAAGGTAGAAATCAATATCTTTGGAGCCATACTCAGCCCAGAGAGATTTGCTGCTCCCTGGATCTGTGTGCAGAAGCAGCATGGGGGGATTCTTAGCTGAGCTCTCTCCTGGTAGAGTGTCTCACATGTGAGCTCCAAATCAGTGCAGTGAGGCACTTCCAGTCCTTCAGGGCAGGACTACAGAGCAGCAGCCATGGAGGAGACAATGCTTCCCACATGTCCTGGGATTGGGAAGCTCATCCATGTTTGCTTTCTTCTGTGACAGACACTTGCAGGGTCCCAGTGAGGGAATACCCATGTGATTCCTAGTGATGCCTTTGGTGATTTATGTGGTGGAAAGGAAGGGAAAACCAAAGGATTTGGAGATCTGAACTTCAGGTGGGGAGACCCTTGAGTGACTGGGTAGCTCAGGCTCCTGAATTACTGGCATTTCCTGGCTGTGCAGTATTCCTGAAGATAAGAAAAATTATGGAAAATTATTATCAAGATGCAACTTGTGTTCATTAGGGTAGGATTTATGAAATTTCCTGCTGGTGTGGCATTGCCTGTCCTTGTCAGCAGCTCCTGATGGCTCCTTTTCTACATCATGGAATCAGGGCATAGTTTGGGTTGGAAGGGACCTTAAAGCTCATCCACTTCCAACCCCTGCAATGGGCAGGAACACCTTCCACTATCCATGGTTGCTCCAAGCCCTGTCCAGCCCTGCCCTGAACATTTCTAGGGATCCAGGGGCAGCCACAGCTTCTCCGTCCCTTGTTTCAGAGTTTAGCAGAAAAATCAGATGGGCCAAGAAGTGATTTTTACTGTTGAATTATGGGTGATCTCCTCTGAACAATATTCCCTCTATCCATATTATTAGCTTTGTCTTTGTGCTTCTTATTCCAAGCTTTCTTTCAGGAAGGGTGGGAACAATTTAAAGGCCAGGCTGGAGGGGGCTTGGATCACCTTGGGATAGGGGAAGGTGTCCCTGCCCAGGGCAGGGGGTGAGACTGGATGGGCTTCAAGGTCCCAAACCATCCTGGGATTCTGTGATTCCATGAAATACTTTGCAGCCTTTTCAGGTATTGAAATGTATTTTCTTGCAGGGTTAAATAACCTGAAGCAGCTTGAAAGTTTCCAAGAACATCACATTCCTTTGTGTCTCTTCCAGCATCACAGACAGCGCTGTGGAACCACTAAAAGCTGACCTGGCTGAACTGGAGCAGCTGATTAAAGACCAGCAAGAGAAAATCTGTGCTGTAAAAGCAAATATTTTAAGTAACGAAGAAAAAATCCAGAGGATGGTTCTTAGCATAAACTTGTCTTCAAGAAGGTGAAGAAGAGGGAAAAGAAATGAAAGAGCCTTGGGACTCACTGACTGACATTGCTACCAAAAAAACCAAAACCCAAATAGCAGATATGCCTTGTTCAGATATAAAATGTTTAGGGACCAGAACCCTAAAAATTATATTTAAAAAACCCATTATTGCATTGATTTCTAGATGTTGATATTATGCAGGATAAAATTATATTCACTTGAAAGCTCAAGTTGCAGAGCTATTAAAAGAACTTGTTTGTTTAACTGAGAGCTGCTGTTTCTCACTTCCCTTTCCCTCCACGGCCACTTCTCCCTTCATCTCCTTATCTCCCCTGAAATTCCCTCTGAACACACTGTCCTGATAAATGGATATTAAAGAACTCCTTCCCCCCCTAAAATGTTCCAAACTCCTGCAAGGTCAGAAGGTTCCTGAATCCTGTTCAGGGCTGTCAGGAATCTGGTTAGGACCAAGTGAAAATGCAATTCAAGCATCACCACATAAGGGAGCTGAAGTGTTTTATCTGCACAGGTGTTAATTCCATTTTTATTGCATATGTTCATTTGGAAAGGATTAATTTAAGTACCTGTTTCCTCCCCAATGCATGTCCTCGTAGCTTTTTCTAGGGGAATAATTCCACTGATTTTTCTTTAGTGAACTACAGATGTCTGGAGTGTTTTCCTAATGACCCCTGGAGTGTTCTGCCCATGAGAATCCAGCGTTAGTGATTCCTAAATCTGCAAAGAGTGTTAGTGCAGACACAACTGTGTGACTCTGGGCTGGGTGCAGGGGCTTTAGTCCCCTGTAAGGCTGTTGCCAAGGACTTTATTATGTTGTTTGGGTTGTGGATGAAGTGTTAGTGACCTTGTTTTTCCTTCTTTGATTGGTGTATCTATGTTTTTTTCGGGTTTTGTTTTTGTTTTTGTTTTTTTCCTTTGTGGTTTCTTTATCTGGTGTCTGGACCTAAACATCTACCAAATGATCATCATCATAACATGAGTGTTTAGGGTGTTAAATACAGACATTTGGAAGGGTGGGAGGCTTTGGTGTTTTGAAGGGGGTGGAAATGCATTTGGGGGCTTGGGAAGGAAGAGGAGAAAATTTTTGATCTCTTGTAACAACAACCTGCCACACTGAGCTCTTTGTGTTTGCACGGCCCTTTTCCAATACCTGAACTGCATCCTGGGTCTCTGCACATGAAGGAAAAGGGGTTGAGGATGTCCAGCAGCACCCTCAGAGCCCAGAACTGATGGTGGAGGCCTTTTCCCATTAAATACTTGCATTGTACAATACAGGGTCTGGTGGGATTGCTCAGACTCCTGCTTAGGTAGTGTTTGCCCCCATGAGCTTCCCACTGCTCCAAGCCACCCCTTAGGGGCACAGAGAGATTTGCCACCTGTCCCCCAGCCTTTGTCACCCATTGGTCCCCTCCCACACCAAATCCAGCGTGGTGCTGCTGGAGCCTGGGATTGGCAGGAAAGTGGAGTGGGAGCACCACCCCAGAGACAAGGAGGGATTTCTGGGTTAAACAGGATTTCAATCATGGTTTTTCCTTTCCCTCAGCTGCTCCATGACGTTCCCTTCAGCCTCCCCTCATCCTGTCCCTGCTGGTGCGCTCCCAGTGGTCTTTGCCTTGTGATCACCTGCCCTTGGTGTTGGACGTGCCTGTCCCTTCTCAGGGTACTTGGGCTTCGAGGCCTGGGAGAACTCAGGGATGACTTTGTGCTTCTTTATGTGCCCATTTTCTTGTGCTTGCTGGCCAAATATCACTTCAAACAAGAACTGGTTGGTATTAAGGTTTAATAGCATTTTAACCTCACACAGCCTTATCTCTCTGGGTTTGTTCTGTTTTCTTGGGGTGGGACAAAGCCTGGGAGCTGAGGCAGGTTGAAGATTGCAGCACCAAAAAGCAAACGGAGCAGCTGTGCCTAGAGGAAGGGATAGGGGATGTGTGTGTGCACACCCAGGGCCGGGGAGTTGTGTTTCAGCCTGTGGGTGGTTCATTAGCAAAGGAAATTTCGCCGGAGCGCTGCTTTGGGATTGAAAGCCCTTCTCATTGTCAGCCCCTGCGGCGCTAATGGAGCCTGACAGTTCTGGGAAGCAGGATTTGTGTTTCACGACGTGCCTGACATTCCTCTGCCGTGTAGCAGGTCGGGAGGGGGCTGCCAGCCCCTCTGCCTTTGGGCCGGGAACGTTTCTCAGCTGGAAAGGTGCAGCTGGTGGCAGGATCCCAAAGCGCCGTGGCTGGGCAGGGAGGGACACTGCGGGGTGGCAGCACCTCCCCAGGCCGGCAGGACTCGGGGACAGAGGAGGCTGGAAGGAAGAGGTCAGTGGGGTGAGCTCAGGGGTCTCCACTGGAACTCGGACATCTCGGAGTGCTCTGGGTGTTGGAGGCTGCTCCTGAGGGCGGGAATGGCAAAAGTTTAATTTTCTGTTCAGGAGGGCAAGGGAAGGGAAGGCTGGAGGGCTGAGGTGTGTGACACAGGATTTGGATGGAATTTAGGTACAAGAGGGTGCAGCTGGGATTGTGAGGGACCCTCTGCTCACCTGGGACCTCACCAGAGAGACCAGTGCCCGGTGTCCCCAGCCCAGCTGCTCGTCTGAGCTGCTTCCACATCCAGCTGATTTCTTGAGCACCGGGACCTAAGGGAACGGCTGGAGCTGTGGCAGGGCAGGCTCAGGCTGGAGATCAAGGCAAGGTTGTTCCCCCAGAGGGTGCTGGCACTGCCCAGGCTCCCCAGGGAATGGGCACGGCCCCGAGGCTGCCAGAGCTCCTGGAGCCTTTGGACAGCGCTGCCAGGGATGCACAGGGTGGGATTGTTGGGGGGTCTGGGCAGGGCCAGGGGTGGGATCAATGATCCTTGTGGGTCCTTTGAACTCTGGACACCCTTAGCCCCAAATTCCCACCACCCTGGTGCCCTGCAGTGTCCCCAGTGGGGACAGGGCTCAGTCTTGCTGTGGCCCTGCTGGGACACGGTCCCGCTGGGAAATGTGTCCCTGTGGAATGAACATGTGCGGAGTGGCACGGAAGCCTTGTGGAAGCTTTGGCCTCAGAGGGGAATGCTGAGGGCTTTGTGTCTTCCCAGGCTGTGGCTCCAGGCTGTCTGCTGACCTAGGAAAAGAATTCTACCTCTGCTCCAGTCTCTGGATAATCCTGGTTAGCCTCACAAGCATTGTTGGTTTTGCCTCGAAATCAGGAATTTCCGATGTGTGGGACATCTCACCTCCAACTCAGCCGTGATGTCCCTGAGTCCAGTCTGGGTTTCTCACGCCCTTGAGCTGGTGCCTGCTCTTGCTGGTCTTGCCCCAACAGTTTTGCTGGAAATACAAAATAGTCCAGTGATTTTTTGAAATCTTTTTT
The DNA here is from genome assembly GCA_013401135.1 of Cettia cetti. NCBI lineage: Eukaryota > Metazoa > Chordata > Aves > Passeriformes > Sylviidae > Cettia > Cettia cetti. Next base: position 14,031 of record VZUI01043443.1, on the reverse strand, counting down.
TCCCCAAAGCACCTTGGATCCATCCACTGGGGATGCATCCACCACAAACTGATGCTGTAGGAGAGAAGGGCAGGACTGTGGCTGTGTAGAAGTGTTTCCAGGATTTTTGGGAGTGTGTCCTTTCTCCAGCAGGAGAATCCAAAGGGTTGGGTCGGCACTAAGACTTTATTTATCTCAAATGGCTGAACACTGCCTCAGATGAATTTGTGCTCTTCCCTTCTCCCAGATTTACCCTTGTGGAGGTGAGCCAGTCTAGCACAAGGGATGGATTTGGGATCTGCCAGCCATGGAGTCCCCTTCAGCTCTCGGAGAGCCCCAGGCACCCCCACCAACTCCCTGGAAAACACCAAGGCCTGTCTCTTCCCTGCTCTGTTTTGTGAAAAAACATGGCAAAATAACATTTCCGTTTTTCAGGGAGAAATTTAATTAAAAGGAATTAAGAGGTATGGTTTATAGTTTAATTTAATGTGATGAAAAAAGGATTAGCTCCCACCCCCTCCTACCCAAATCCACAAGCTGATGGCAGCTGGGAGCGAGCCACAGGAGGGAAACGCTTCCCAGGAGAAAAAGGAGAGGAATTCTCTCCCCAGATATATGACTTGTGAGGCAGGGGTTGCTCGGGCTGGCCCTGCTTTATGCCCTGCTGGCTCCTGCAGGCTTTGCTTTGTTGTGTGCCCAGGAATGGGCAGGGGATGGATGGGTTTGGCTGCTTTTTGTGTGCTCAGCTGCTGCCTGGGTCACTGAGGCTCCCGGCTGGGTGTATCCAGGTCTGTGGCAAAGGTGCAAGGTGGGCTTTGCCCCCCCCCAGCTGTTCTCCCTTTTTGGGCATTTTTTGGCTACTGAGGAGCATCAGGCAGAAGGGAATGGGCTCGCTCTGCCCTGTGCAGGATCAGGCAGAGAAGGAAAAGGAGAAGCTATTAAAATACCTGAAATAACAGATCCAGCCCAAATACAGACACAAACAGGAGGAATTTACTTCCCCTGGGAAGGGCAGTGGATCCTGCATGGCCAGGGCATAACAGGACCTATCCCCTCTCTGAAGAAGGGTGGGTCCCTTTCCTTACATTGAACTGAAAATGTTTTCTTGCATCCAGGACAAAACTGCAGCGTCCCACCTCTATCCCACTCTCCTAAACAATCCTCAAAGTCCAACAGAGAGCTTTGATAACCAACAGTGGGTCTAGAAGGAAAGGGATGGAAGTGGGACAGGAGCTGCCCAGTGTCTCCTCTTTCCTGGGCTGGCAGCCCAGCCACAGGGAATGCTTCCTGGCCGGCAGCTTTCCCTAGGATTAGCTCGGTGGCAAGAGGTGCTTCATTTCTCCTGTGCTGTCAGACTTTCTCTGCTTTCTGGAACAGCATATGCTGCTGCTGGAGCCCAAGTGTCAGCTGAGCTTGGGAGGAGCTGGGGATCCACGTCTAGGAAGGAGAAGCTGTTTGGATAAGCAGCAGTTGCTCCGAGCTGGAGGTTCCAAGCTGCTTTGGCTTTAACCTCGGGAGGGAGAAAGGAAGTTCACCTGTCCAATTCAAATAATCTCAGCAGAACTTCCAGTGCACGCTACAGGGCTGGAAACTGGAGTGAACCTGAGGTGGGGGCTGGAACACAGGAGGGGACAGTAGCCACCACAAGTGACAAAAGTGAGGGCCAGAACACAGAGACCTGGGCTCCCGTGGAATCCCAGAGGGGTTTGGGCTGGAAGGGACCTTAAAGATCATCCCATTCGACCCCCTGCCGTGGGCAGGGACACCTTCCACCATCCCAGGCTACTCCAAGCCCCAATGTCCAACCTGGCCTGGAGCACTTTCAGGGATCCAGGGGGAGCCACAGCTTCTCTGGGCACCCTGTGCCAGCAGTTTTGTCTCCTCAGGTCCTGCTAAAGGCAGACAAACATCCCTTAACCATTTGCACAATGCTGTTTGATTTTATTTGACTTTATTTCATTTTAACTGGAGAAGTGGCAGTGGGAAGAGAAAGAGCCTGAGATGCTCCTCTCCACAACAGCCAAGTTGCTCCTCTGACCACCTGTGGTGGGCTAACCCTGGCTGCCCAGAATTCTAAGTGCCTGCCAAAGCTGCTTGATCATTCCTTTCCTCAACCAGACAGGAAAGAAAAATGTAAGGAAGGTCTCAGGGTTGGGATAAGGACTGGGAGACATTACTCACCAGTCACTGTCATGGGCAAAACAGACTGCACTTAGAGAAATTAGATTTATTTATTATCAGTCCCATCAGAGTATGGCAGGAAATAAACCCAAAACTTAAAAACACCTTCTGCACACCCCTCCATTCTTCCCAGCCTCAGCTTCACTGCTGGTTTTGTCTCCTGCCCTCCAATGGCACAGAGGGACAGAATGGGGGCTGTGGTAACTCCTCACTCATGGGCTGTGCTGCTGCTTCCTCCTCAAGGGAGGACTCCTGACTCTCTTCCCTGCTCCAGTGTGGGTCCCTTTATCCATGAGCTCAGTCCTGCAGGAGCTGCTCCAGTGTGGGTCCCTTTATCCATGGGGTCAGTCCCTAAGGAGCTGCTCCAGTGTGAGTCCCTTTATCCATGGGGTCAGTCCCTAAGGAACTGCTCCAGTGTGGGTCCCTTTATCCATGGGGTCAGTCCCTCCTTCAGGAACTGCTCCAGTGTGGGTCCCTTTATCCATGGGGTCAGTCCTTCCTTCTGGAACTGCTCCAGTGTGGGTCCCTTTATCCATGGGGCCACACGTCCTGCCAGGACCCTGCTCCAGCAGCAGCTTCCCATGGGGCCAGATGTCCCTTTGGGCACCTCCCTGCTCTGCTGTGGGCTTTTCCTCCCTGAGAGCTGCACGTGGAGGAGTGGCCTGCAAGGAGGGGCAGCCTTATTTAGGTTGTACAAAGATGCAGAGCCCTTTGTGGGACGTTCAGCTCGATGCACAGGAAGGTTTATTTGTTGTAGTCTCACTAAGAGCTTTATTCCTGCTTCTTCTTGCTCCTGCAGGGCAGTAGCTGAACCAAAGTCCCAATAGTTTGGGTCTGAACACAAATGTTCTGGCAGGAAAGCAAAGGGATATCAGTTCTGGAGGGTGCTCCAAGAGACCTGGATTTAAAATGAGCACAGAAGCCTAGAATGGTTTGGGTTGGGAAGGACCTTAAAGATAATCTTGTGCCATGGGCAGGGACACCTTCCACTGGACCAGGCTGATCCAAACCCCATCCAGCCATGATCCTGAGCAGCCTGGATGGGAAGAAGCTGCTGAGCAGAAGAGCCAGTGGAGAGTTTCCAACAGTGACGGGTTTTCAGTGTGAAATCTGTGCCTGTCCCCACACATGGGCTGAGGAGAAGAGAGCAAGAGATGGTCTCAGCATTCCTGCAGAGGCCCAGCCCTACAGCCAGGAGGAATTCCAGGCCACCCACCACAGCTCTATGTTTCTCAGGTAACCTGGCAGGAAGGGAAGGTGTTCTCCTCCAGTTTCAGTGCTCCCTAGCTCCTGGCATTCCAGTGAAGTGTCAGGAAAGGGCTGGTTTTACGTTTAACCCTGCTGGGCTGGGAGCTGGGAGCTCCCATTAATGGGATCCTTGTCTTTGGAGCAAGGTGGGAGCCCCAGGTCTCTCACACCCAAATACTGTTCCATTGTTCTGGCTCCAAACCTGCTGGTGGAGCCAGCAGGAGCCGTGTGGGAGCGCACTGAGAAGGTGGGATTTTGTCCAAATGTCACTTTCTCAGGTGTCAGGGGCTCTGTTTGCTCTCCACGTGTGACTGCCCAGAGCTCCAGGAGCACAGGACCACCCCAAGGCATCCAGCTGCTTCCAGAGGTGGGGAGTGTGCAGGAGCTTCCACTGCTGCCCTCAGCATCAGCCACTGTGGGATGGCTCCCCAGGGGAGAAAAGTGTGCTTGGAGCCCCTCCAGAAGGCAGGAAGCCCTTCCCAAATTCCTGGAGTGGTGGCCACGCAGGGCCTGCAGGAAAGGAGCTGGTGGGCAGGAGGTTCTGTTGCACTTTTGGGGAAGTGTTGGGTTGTCCAGGGCAGATTTTGGTGTCCAGTTAACCCTGAAATTTGCCAAGAGTTTGTGCGAAGTTGTCAGAGTCTGTCCGGAAATGTCGTTTGCCTCACAACCATCATCAAGGACAGAGACTGAGACCCCCAAGGACTGGGACTGAGACCTTAAAATCCTACACAGGCTCACCTTGGCTCAGTGCCCCTCACTTTGGTTCAACCTATAGAAACTCTGGAGACCCCCACTCACTTTTGTGATCACTCCACAGTAGAACACCGCGTCTATCAGCATCTTTGGCCTCGAGGACTCGGCTCTCCACGTTGGTAGCTATAATCCCCTTCCCCCCCCTTTTTTCTCTTTCTTTCTTTCTCTCCCCACGATCGCATTTGGTGGCACTAAATAAAGGTGCATTTCTGGTTAAGCAAACTGAGTTGTCCCCTGCTGTGTCTTTTGTGCTTTGAGATTCCTAAAATGAACCATCAGGTCTCTGATGTGTGCGGACCCTGACAGAAGTGTCTGATGCCCACTGGCTTTCACTTCCAGCTCATTCCCAGTGCCTGGACAGAAAATTTGTCCTTATTTTGTGCAAGTGCAAAGGGCCCTTTGTTAAATCAAATAGTAAAGCACAGTTTTACCTGTCCTAGGGGACCCCCACACCTTCACACTCTCCCAGTGCTCCCAGCAGGGATTAATCAATATGGACAGGTGTTTATGTGGTCAGCTCCCACTCCTTTTGATTGGATATTGGGAAAAATATCCAGCCGGGGCTGAACCATGTCTCTGCACTCCAGGAATCACAGAATCCCAGCTGGGTTGGAAGGGACCTTAAAGCCCATCCAGTTCCACCCCTGCCATGAGCAGAGACACCTTCCCCTATCCCAGGGTGCTTCAAGCCCCAATGTCCAGCCGGGCCTTGGACACTTGCAGGTTATGGATTTCCAAGCTGGAGCTCAGAGTGAAGGCTTGTGCCACCAGAAATTAACCCATGGAGGCAATTACTGGGACAACTCTCCAGGGCAGGAGGAGGAAAATGCTTTTGGGGGTAGCCAGAGCCCTGTTGTGGGGTCAGGACTGCTCTGTTTGCCCTGGCTGGGGCTCTGGGGTGGCTTGGGACACGTGCTCTGGTGACAGGAATGAGGACAGGCTCAAACATGGCAAGTGATGTGTTTGTCAACAACAGGGAGAACACAAACGGCTCAGGGAAGCTGAGACATTATTTCTGGAACAATGGAATGCTTTTAAAAACCCTTTCCTGATTACTTTGACTGCTTGGTCTCGCAGCCTGCTGTTACTTTTTGCGTTCCATTTCCCAAAGTGCCCTGAGTGAAAAATCCAAGGAAAACCTGGGATATATTTTACAACCTGTGCTGGCTTCTCCCCCAGAACCCAGCAGCTCCTTGAACCTGCCCCATGACCAGTGTCACTGGGAAGCTCCTCCTGACCTCAGGGCACTCTGAGCCCACCCATAATTAATGATGGGCTTGCTAGAATGTGAAAAAAACCCCCATTTTTCTGGAAAAGCTCCCACTGGCTCCAGGAGAGGCTGGGGCAGAGCCTGGCCATGGGCTGTGGTCTCAGAGGAACCACAGGCTCTGTACCACCCACGGCCTGACAGCAAGGCAAGGAGAAGCACCTCATTTTCAAGTCTTTGGGGTGGATCAGCGTTTTCTGCCCATGGCTGGGCTCCAGTCCTTTTCCTACAGTGTTTGTGGCAGATCTCAAGCAAATTTTTTTTTCCTTTGAGCTCCACAACAAGAAGTGTGGTTAGAATTTTATCTTTTTTCTTTCTCTTTTTTTTTTTTTTTTTTTTTTTTTTTTTTTTTTTTTTTTGAATAGGGAAAGTTTCTTGCCTGGGGCGAAGAGCAGAAATGTGGAATGGATTTGGATCAAACTTACTTTTTCTTTTGGAATTTTATTTAAAGTAGAAAAAAAAAACAAACCCAACAACCAAAACTCTCCAACAAACTAGCACCTCGGGCAAGAGCTGAAGCATGGAAAATTTTATCCCAAAAGGTGGATGTCTTGTGAAATTACGAGCGTGTGAAAACAGGTGGTTAAACAGAAATGCTTTCACAGACTGAAGTACAGAGGGTGCTACCAAAAACCCATTATAAATCCTGGAGTGAACTCTTCCTGAAAGGCAGAGGGAGAGGGAGAAGGAGAAGAGGCAATCAGTGAGTAACCTGAGCCACCACCAAACCCATGGGCGGCTGCAGAACCACGGGAGAAGCCAAGAAAAACGAGGAGAGGTTTGTGCAGGGGTCAGCAAGGGAGCCAAGCCCGGGCTTACAACTGAGGCTCCCAAACGACAGCCCTGCCATGGGATCTGGCTGGGACATCTCTCACTGGAGGCACCTGATGCAAGACCTGCTCCAGCCTCTGGGAAGCTCCTCAGAGGGCTGGATCAGAGCCTGAAAAGTGCAGCCAGGAGGAAAAATGTGTAAGGACAGGGCTGCAGCACGTTGCAGAGTGGAGGAAGGGAATGATCGGTGAGAGGGTGAGGGGGAATGGCTTTAAACTGGAAGAGATGAGGTTTAGGTTGGATACTGGGAGGAAATCCTTCCCTGGGAGGGTGGGGAGGCCCTGGCACAGGGTGCCCAGAGAAGCTGTGGCTGCCCCTGGACCCCTGGCAGTGCCCAAGGCCAGGCTGGATGGGGCTTGGAACAGCCTGGGATAGTGGAAGGTGTCCCTGCCCATGGCAGGGGCTGGGATGATCTTTATGATCCTTGCCAACCCCAACCATTCCAGGATTTCATGACCTGTGAGTGAAAGGTCAGTTTTGGTGGATGAGCGTGCCCACACGTGTTTGTACTCCAAAGGATTCATGACTCCACTTTCTGCACTGGCAGGCTTTTGTCTTCACGCACAGATCATTCTCCTGCTTCCCTTCATCCACAGATCGCTTTCCTGGGCACTGACGACACAAAAGGAATCTTGTTTTTTTTCCCCTTCTCTCTTATCCCTCTCCACCGAAATGCAGGATGCTCCACAAGGTGCCTCAGCTCATCCCAGTGGTTGCCACAGAGTCCTGCCAAGGAAACTTGCAGTGGGAAGCATCCAGCAGCAAGGAATGAGATGCTGCTCCCAATCCCCCTGGATCACCAGGAATGAGCTGATTTCTGTCAGGTCACTCACAGTGTAAGTGTGATTATGAAGTGTTACAACACAAGGTCTGTGGAGATTTACAGCTGAGTCTTAAAGGGATCAGAACAAGGGGGAAAAACATGAAAGGGGGGCTTAGACTGGAAGCAAGGCATGTGGTCAAATTAAGGAGTGCAATGGCAATGCTAATTAAAACCCCTGGAGAGAAGGAAGGAGGAAATGATCGAAATCCCAGCACTCTCACAGGGTGGTTCTTACCCAGGGACCAGCCTGGGAGATGGGACATAAAGCCTGAACACCTTCTCTGGCCCCTGCCACAGAGCAGCTGGGTGTCCTTGCCTTGCCAGGAGAGCCAGCAGGGAAGTATCAGCCATGGAAAAAGTTGTTTGAGCTATTTGGTTCATGGAAGCCTTCAAGGAAGGCCTCAGCCATGGGTGAGAGCTGCTGCCTGCTGTGTACCCTAAGGATTTCCATGCTTTCTTCTCACATTAGGCACTAAATATTTTCACTGTCTGCAAGGGGAGTTGGTTAAAAGCACAAACCTGAGGTGTCCCCTGGAGTCAGTGTAAATCTCCTGCAGAAAGATGGGATGTTCCAGCCTTGGGCTTCTCATTCACCTGGAGACCTCCAGGCCCTGGCCCCAAGATCAGCTTTTTCCCTCAGACCAATCCAACTGGGAAGCTTTTAGGAAGTGCCTGCCTTGCTGTTCCATGTTCAACACAGCACCTTCCACTCTCCCAGAGTTTTAGGAGTTATTCAGGTGAATTGATCCTTCCTGTAGCCATAACTTCTTCAAGGGGAATGGCTTCAAACCGAAAGGGAGTGGGTTTATTTCAGATATTGGGCAGGAATTGTTCCCTGGGAGGGTGCTGAGGCCCTGGCACAGGGTGCCCAGAGAAGCTGTGGCTGCCCCTGGATCCCTGGAAGTGTCCAAGGCCAGGCTGGATGGGGCTTGGAGCAGCCTGGGCTAGTGGAAGGTGTCCCTGCCCGTGGCCACAGTGGAACTGGATGAGCTTTAACGTCCCTTCCAACCCAAATCCCTCTGTGATTCCACAGTTCTCCTGCACTATTGGCCTCCGGCACTTTCTGCACATTTCCCATGTGCTTTTGGCAGTGGGAAAGTGGCAGCACATTTTGTGGCATTGAAAGAGTGGCTTTCCCCAAATTAAAACTGGTCCTCACAGACTCATTTGTGGTACCATTAATGCACTGTCTGGAGTGAGAAGTGGAAACATTCCATCGCCACAATGAGGAAGGAACCAGGAGAGGGTTCTGTAGCTGGCAAAGCTGATCCTCCACACTCTGCAGATGGAATTGCTAAATTCCCTGGATGTTCTTTCAGTTTTTTGGCTGATACCTGAAGTGGGATTTTATTCATAGACTTAAAGGCCGTGTAGATGTGGTACTTGGAGATGTGGTTAGTGCTGGGAAATGGCTGAACTCAGTGGTCTTAGAGGGCCTTTCCAGCCTAAGCAATTCCACACTTCCATGCACAAACCCAGGCTGATTTTCCAGTCCTACAGTCTGGGAAGGCCAGCCTGGTCACACGTGTTCCCTCACTAGGCAGGGCGCACACTGGACACTCTGCAGTGTCCAATTCCTCATTGTTATCTAGAGGAAAATCGGCTTTTGCCTCCCTTTGGAAGCCGGGCCCTTTTCCTCAGGTGAGGGAAGCTGCTCCTGGTGCAGCTCCCAGGGGATCAGGATGAAGCTGGAAGGTGGAACAACAGCAGAACCTGGAAAGGGGGAGTTTAAGGGTGACAAAGGGGCTGTGGGCTGGAGTTTCCAGCTTTGTCACTTCCAAAGGGAAAGAAATAAAAACTGAAACCTGAGCAAATCCCCTCCTGGAGAATACATTTCCTGGGAACTCTCACTTTGATGGCTGGAAAATCCATAAAGTTTTTTTCCTTGGAGCTGGGAGACTCTTGGTTAAACAAACGACAGTAAAAATAACTCACAAACACCCAGACCTGGAGCAGCCCTGAAGGTGAGGTGCCCCTTTTGCGGGGGTGTCTGTGACCCCAACCCCCCACCACGAGGAAAATCCAATCAAAGGGGAGGAGGCCGGGTCCCATCAAGACATAGCTTCCAAATCCATCAGGAATTTCATTTCAGGAGGAGATACCAGGATTTTACCGTGGCTGTCAGCAGCATTCTCCAGGTCACACTGCTGCAGAAAGAGAGTGTTAGAACCTGGGACTTAAACTAAACAGATTTCCTATAGGAAACACACACAAAATTATTTTGCTTCTAAAGTTACTTTTATAGACGTTTTCCCTGAGAAATATTTCTCCCTGGAAAAATAAATTCACAGGATGTAATTAAAACAGTTCTGTGCGTGCACTGGGCTGGCCCCCTTTAAGTGCTTCACCAAATGCACCAGCGAGGAAAGGAATGAAAGGCAGCTTTGTTGGGATCTATTAATGACAATCTGCATTAATTAGAAAATGAGACATTGTTCTCTTGGTTTATGGCTATGAAAATGGCTGCTAATAAGGCTGAGACTGGAGTGCTCAGCTTTTGGCCTGTCTGTCCTGTTATAAGGCCCTGAAAAAATCTAAATAATCTTTGATTTGTCAAATCCTCAGCTGATGAAGGCAATGGGAGTCAGTTCCATACCCTTGGATTCTGGTGCTGGGACTGGGGGGTTTTTGTTTCTTTTGTTTGTTTCTTTCTTTTGTTTGTTTGTTTCTTTTTTTCCCATTTTCTTAAAGTTTAGCTTCTAATTAAACAAACAAAAGTATGAGTGAACTGCATTGTATTAGAGCTTAACTTTCACTCCTTGAGGAACAAAGGCTTAATAGGTTCTTATGGATCCCTATTTGGGTAGAATGATTATCTCTGCTCCTCTGCAAAACCAATCACCTCCCTTTGCAAACCCTTTTGAGTACAGAAATAAAGCATTCTGTGATTCTGAAAGCTAAAACCACACCTTTCTAGCAGCATTTCAAGTTTTTAGTGCTATATTGCCATCCTGATCACAAGTAAAACATTTTTATGTCCTTCAGGCACCGCTGGCTGTGTTTTCTGCATCTCTCAAGCACAGCAGGGTGACATTTCTCATGTGTCTCCACTACATGACCTATTTTTGAGTGGAGAAACAGGAACTTGGGGTCATTTGATAAAAGAAATGTTGCATCACCGGTGGGAAGAGATGCTGCAAAAAGGATCATCAGAGTTATTTTTTCACAGAATCATGGAATTTGGGTTGGAAGGACTTTAAGCTCATCCCATTCCATGGGCACGGACACCTTCCACTACCCCAGGTTGCTCCAGGCCCTGTCCAAGCTGGCTTTGAACACTTCCAGAGATCCAGGAGCACCCACAGCTTCTCCAAGCAACAAGACTGGAAGCTGAGTTTTGGTAGCTGAAACATTTTAAGTAGCATCCCTGGAGCCACATTCAATTAGAAAAAGAGACAACATAAGCACAGAAAAACGACCTTGAAAGAGAAATCCCTTCCCTGGGAGGGAACGTGTGGAGCAGAGGGTTAAGTTCAATTTCTTAATTAGTGAGTGGCAGCCAGGCCGGGATGGGAGCAAACAACGGGGGAAGTGTTTTGTGTTCACACCCCACCTCAGAGGTGGGCCAGCACCCAGGGCCCGCTGGAAAACAGGCAGGAGGAATGCTGCTGCCTGGAGTCCTGCTCGGAATTCCTGTGCCCCTCCTTCCCAAAGACACCTTTCTTTCCTTCCAAGGGGAATGGTTTGGAGCCCGCAGTGCGCCCGCGGAAACCGCGGCTAAAAATGACTTTGGGGTTTTTTTAGTGCTGGGCTTTGAGCATGGTGGAAGTGGTTCTTGCTTTGTTGGGTTTCATTAAATCCCCCCTCAGCAGAGCAGCCCAGGGCTTCTTCCCCCACTTTTTTTGTTTCTCTGAGGGCTCCATTCAATAAATACACATCCGCTGCAGCCCAGCTTAATGAAATTGTGCGAGGCACTTCCAAGAGAAGGATGTTTATTTTTCTCTGCTGGTTCACCAAGGCTGCTCCAGGTCCTGTGTGCCTGGAGAGCTGCTCCATAAAGAGCCCCTTGTGCCTGGGGCAGCCCTAAGTGCCTGCACTCACTCAAGGCTGGGATTCTCTAGCTGTGGAGCAGCCGGGTGGGCAGCTGTATTTTCAAGGAATTTCGGGGGGGCAGGGGAGAAAAGTGTGCTGAGAGCATAGTGTTAAGGTGGGAAAGCCAAGCACTTGCAAGGCCAGAGCTGCCTGGAGAGCTGGCCTAATCCATCTGTTTATGTCTCCATGTTTGCACAGTCCCCTGCTTGTTGTGTTTTCTCCTTTTCAACAGAATTTGTCATCTTTGTGCTTTCTCCATAGATGTCCAACGCCATGGAGCTCCTGATGCCTGTCCCTAGATGGATGCACCTCACAAGGCAGCTCCTCTGAGGGAGCTTGGAGGTGTAGGTGCTGCTGTGGTGTTCTTGATGAGCCTTTTGTCACTAATGCAGGTTTCAGGCAGGGTTACTCGGTGCCGATCACAACAAATTTTGCAGCAGATCTCGTTTAAAACCTCACTCCCAAGGCACTGGGAGCTGCATCCCTGGGCATGGATCTGGACTGCCTGGAATATCTCCATGGACTGGGCTGGATGATCTTTAAAGGTCTCTTCCAGCCCAAATCATTCTATAATTTCTATGGAATATTCACTATTTGATGGGTTGGACTGGATTATCTTTAGAAGTCTCTTCCAGCCCAAGCCATTCAATGATTTCCATGAAACTTTCACTGTTGGACCTCTCCGTGTGTCAGAAATGCTGGTTTGGGATGAAGTGGCCACACTCACGGGAAGAGGGAGTGAGGTGGAATCACAGAATCACTGAATTGGAAGGGACTCACAAGGATCATAAAGGTCCAGCTCCTGCGCATGTTGGAAATGAGCTTTTCTCCTCCCCAGCTCTTTTTTTCCCCCTCACTCTTGCTTTTCCTTGAGCTAATCCTTCTGACAATTCCTCACGGGTTGCTGAAAGAAGTTGTTGAAGTGGCAAAAAACTAAGAGAGGGATGGGTGTGAAAAAAACCCCTTTCCAGTGTTATTTTCCCAACAAAATCTCAATATTTTTTGAAGATGGAGGAAAAAAAACCCCCAACAGCTAAAAGTATAAATAGATCCCTTTTGTCTGCAAATCTCCTGGTGGGAGTTGGGCTGAAACGTTCCTGAGTGACTCATTCCTGGGCAGCCCTTTGCCAGGATGGAAACTTGTCCTCAGAAGATTTTCTGTTATTTTCTAATCTGCCTGTAAGGAGCTGTTTCCCTTGTGGACTGAGGTAAAGGAGGTGCCTGCTTCTCTTGATATTCCCACATCTGTCATCAAAGGATGGCTGTTTCTCCTAGAAAATAGTGCTAAAAATTCCATTGACATTTTCCTTCTTTGTCTCAAGCTTGTTCATGATGATGGCCCTGGAGAAAAAATACCTGCAACCGGGCTTGATCCGTGAGCTGGGAACCTGTGGCTGGATCCTGCTGGAGACATGGGGACACTGGGCTGAGGGATTTGAGTTCTTCATGCTCCAGAGGTGTTCCTGCAGCACAGTCCACAAGGACTTCCAGAGCCTTTCATACCCTTTACAGAAATAAATGATAGGAAAAGCATGAGAGAAAAGCAGGGAATCCCATAATTTAATTGGAGGAAATGAAAGGGGAGTGTAGGGCAATGCTGCTCTGTTTCCTTATCAACAGGCACCCTCTGGGCAAGGCTGAAAATCCTAACCAAAATTCCAGGGATCAGAGGTGGTGTGACCACACCCCTCTGGGCACAAGCAGTAGGGAATACTCCCTTTTTGGGGGCCATTTTTCCTTAATGGTATTAATCCTGGTGGTTCTTCACTCAATTTTAGTCCTTTTCCCTCCCTGTCAGGATGGATTGCCCCAGTTTCTTTGGGAGTAGCGGGGTGACTGTTCAGCTCTCTCTCATGATGATGATGATGATGATGGATGATGATGGGTGGGATTTTCTAGTCCCTGCCTTTCTGTGGTGTTGTAGTATAATCTACACTCCACACCCTCTGCTTTCTCCTGGTCAGGATTGAAGGAGCAAAGTGCTGGACACTTTGCGATGGACACAAAGTGATGGAAGGTTAAAATTCAGCTGGCTGATGCATCAGTGCTGCCTATTTTCCCTCAGGACAGAGGTATTTAGGCCCATTTGCAGCAGAATTAACTTCCTGGCCTCCAAGCAACCTTTCTGTTGTCATCTTTGTGCTTCCAGCCCCAGTCCTAATGACATCCTGGATGCTGGAATTCAATTCTCCTCCCATCTCTCATTCCTGTTTTCTGTTGTTAATGCACGCCTTCATGTCCACTTCAGGAACTACACCAATTCCCCAGAAAAACCTCGGGCTGTGCTAAAAACAGGGGGATGAGGGATTTTTCCCCCCCCCCCCCCAGCTCTTTCCCCACAGATGCATTTATCACTAGGGCAACTCCACTTGAGAGTTCACTACAAATCCAAGCCGATGGCTTAGATCCAGGCAGGGAGAAGTTTTATGGACTGAGCTAAGCGTGAATTACACTTCTGGTCACGGCATTTTATTTTTTTCCTTCTTCTTTTCTTTCTTTTTCTTCACTTGAGACCCTGGCATCGAAGCAGTTGCAATTGCAAAGTATTTCATAACGCAGCTTTTCTCCTGCTTCTTGGAAGGTCTGGGAAGAACCTGGGTGGATTTAAAAGGTGTGGTGCCCCCGGAAAAGTGTGTTGGAGGTGGTGGTGGTGGTGAGACTAACCACTGGTTTTAGCACCACGTATAAATCATTGTCTTTTTCAGGCTCCCAAGATGTCCATGTTTATCCAGGAATGAGAGGGAGGGAGGTGCATTTTCTTCTCAGTCTGGCACTAAATGCAACCACTGGCTTCATTCCAGGGAGTAAAAGCTGTGGATTAACAGGAGTTCAGCCCTGGCGAGGGAAGGAGGGAAGGAGGGAAGGAGGGAAGGAGGGAAGGAGGGAAGGAGGGAAGGAGGGAAGGAGGGAAGGAGGG
>VZUI01043437.1:0-64414 GCA_013401135.1 Cettia cetti | reverse complement strand
CGGGCCGGCCGAGGCGGAGGGCGGGGGGGCGGCCGTGCCCCCGCCGGGCGCCGGGCGGCGCTCGTCGGCGTTGTGGATGAAGTGGCAGCGCGGGCCGTACGGGCAGAAGCCGATGGTGTGGAAGGTGCGGCAGAGCTCGGTCTTGTACTTGGGGTGGCGGGTGAGGCTGCGCAGCTCGTGGAAGCCGTGGGCGAACTGGCACTTCTCGCCGTACTTGCAGGCGCCGCTCTCCTCGAAGGGGCGGCAGAGCTCCGTCTTGTAGCGCGTCGAGTTGATGGGGGCGCCGCCGCCGCCGCCGGAGCCGCTCCCCTTGCCGGCCGCCTGCTGCTGCTGCTGAAGCTGCTGCATGAGGTGCTGGCTGCGCTCGCCGTTCTCGCTGAAGGAGCGGTCCCGGAACTTGTTCTCCTTGTTGAGCAGGGCCGTGGGGCTGCTGCTGCCGCCGCCTCCGCCGGAGCCCGTCTCCTTCAGACTGCCGAACGAGGAGGAGGACGACGAGGAGGAGGAGGAGGATGTGGAAGAAGAGCTGGAGCCGGTAGGGCTGGGGAACTTGGAGCCGCCGGCCAGCGCCGTCAGGTTGCTGGTCGAGTGCCGCCGCAGGAAGCCCGGGGCGAAGCTGGAGCTGGGAGGGGTCACCGGGGTCCCCACGGCTTTCTTGTCCAGCATGCTGCTGAGGTTGGTCAGGGACTTCTCCGTCTGCCGGGGCGGGGAGAGGGGAGGGGGTGGGGGAGACAGCGGGAGAGAGAGAGGGTGTTGCGGGTGACCGCCTGCCCACGGCCACGGCTCCCCCACGCAGCCACCGCCGCGGGAGTCGAGGCGGGGGTCGCGCCGCCCGACCGCCCCGCAAAGCGGGTCCGCCGGCAGCGCCGGCGGGGCAGGACAGCGCCGGGGAAAAGCCCCCGCGCCAGCTCTGCTGCATTTGCAACTTTTTTCAAAAGTTCGTCCTAGCAGCGCAACACGCGGGCAGGGGCTGCAGGGCGGCCCGGCTCCCCCGCGGCTGCAGGACCGGCCCGCCCCGAACGCGGCCGCCGGGAGACCACGGGGCGGCATTCCGGGGCTCGCAGCCTTGCGTCAGCCGCTGTCCCCGGCCGGCTGTCAGACCGTGACCCGCCCGCAAGATCCCGGCCCGGCAAGGGCCTCCCGCCCCGCCGCGCTGCCCCGGCAGCCC
The DNA here is from genome assembly GCA_013401135.1 of Cettia cetti. NCBI lineage: Eukaryota > Metazoa > Chordata > Aves > Passeriformes > Sylviidae > Cettia > Cettia cetti. Next base: position 63,249 of record VZUI01043437.1, on the reverse strand, counting down.
GGAGCTCTGCTTACGGCGACAGACCGCGTCCCGCCTGGCTAAACGCGCTCTTCCCTACCTTGCACAAGAAGTCAATGTCGTAGAAGGAAGATAAAAGTGTCGTCGACATTTCTAGATCCTGTAATGGTCGGATATACAGGAAGGACCGAAAGATCCCGCTCTCCTCGGAGGGTTTGGAAAAGCCACGACTAGTTAGGAGAGGGCCGTCTGCTTGAGATCCGAAACGGTCCCGACTCCTTCCCGGCGGGACGGCGGGTGCCGGGCCGAGGCGGCGACGGCGGCTGCACAGCAGCGGGTGAACTGCGGGAACTCGGCGGCTCCCCGCTCCGCTCCCATATAAACGCGGGGAGCCGATGGTCGCGGGGGCGGTGCCCCGCTCCGCCCGCCCCGCGCCGCCCGCCGGGCCCGCCCCGCTCCAGCCCGCCAGCCGGGCCGCCCCGACTCTTACAGAGGGCGCTGGCAGCGGCGGCGGGGCAGCTCGGTGGGCAGCGCTTTTGCTGCAGTGAGCCCGCGGTCCCGCCGAGCGGGGTGCACCCGCAGCGCGGGCGGGACGAGGCGGGGGGAGCGGGGAACCAGCCGAGGCAGCGCGCAGGGCGCCCTACGGGCTCGGCCCCTGGGGAGCGCCCCTCTTCGCACCAAAGACCCGCCGCCCCCGCCTTGCGGCGGTCCGCGCACGGCGGCTGCGTCCCCGGCCGGGTGGCGGCTGCCGGCCGAGCGGAGGATGCGCGGGTCCGCGGGAGAGGCGCGGCAGGGCCGGGGACGCTTCTTCCCCCCGCCTCGCCGAAAGTAAACTTTTGCCACGTAATTGCTTGAAACAAAGGTCGGGACCGCGCTGCCCCGGTGCGGCTGGCGGGATGCAAGACCCAAGCCCAGCACGGGTTGCGCGCCCCGCCGTTTATTCCCTCTTTTCGGGGATCTCGGGTTTGGCGCTTTCTTTCTAAAGTTTGGGAGAGGTTGGCGGCCAGGCGCGGAGGCGAGGTGGTATTATCCTCCCACTGGCCTGGCTGATAAACGACCCCCACCTAACCCTGTCTGCATTTCTCTCCCGCTCCCCCTCTCTCCCACGTCTCTCTTCCACACTCGGCCCCTTCCCTCTTCATCCCCGCCAAGGTCTTGGGACCCATGGAGTCCCCCGGCCGCCGCCCCAGCTGCCCCCCACCGCCGGACGGCGGGCGAAGGCAGCGGCCGGTCCCTGCGGCGGGGCTCCCTCCCGGGACGGAGGCGGCCGCGGGCCAAGGCGGGCCGGGAGCCGCCGTGCAAAACACCCCCGCCCCCCGCGCCGATAAGGCCGCGCAAACACGACGTGGGAACGGCGGCGGCGGCTGCTCTGCACACCCGTCCCCTCCCGCGTTTGCTCGGCCCCGGGACATATGGGAAGGAGAAGAGAGACGTGTAAAGTTTTATGGCTGCTAAAGCCAGCAGAGGCGTTTGATCCTCTTTAGCTTCCGAGCCGGGACGGCAGTCCCGCGCCCTCCAAGGAAGCATACCCGACCACGTCAGCAGGAGCGCGGCGCTGTGCAAACACATTTGCAGAGGGAAGAAACCCGGGCTGGGGGGCGGGGGTGTCACCAGAGCCCTTCGCGCCGGGTTTCGCACTCGTCCCAGCAGCTCAGCGCCCCTTTGCTTCCTCCCCTCGTCCTCCACCTCCTCCGCCGCCGCGGGAGGGAGGCTGCAGGCGGGACCCGGCCCGGACCCTGCCACCGCCCGTGAGCCGTCACCCACGGCCGGACGAGCCCGGAAACGGGAAATCGAAATCTCCCGGGAAAGACGAGGAACTGGGCGGCGGAAAGCCCAAACCTCTCTCCCTCCCGTGTCAGTCCCCTGGGGCCCGTCCCTCGCTCGGCGAGCGCCGCTGGGCTCGGCCGGGCAGGCTCCTGGCCCCGCTCCCGGCCCCGCTCCCGGCCCCTCCCGCAGCCCGAGCGGCCGGCGGGGACGTGCCGCCCCCCAGCGGCCGCCGGGCCCGCCGGCAGCCGCCTCCTCCGCCCAGCGGTGCCGAGACACATCCCACGGTCCCGCTGCTTCCCCTCCTCCCACCCTGCCGCGGGGCGACAGCTCCCGTCCCGGCGACAGGCGCTGCCCTGCACATGGGGAGCCGCCGGAGCGCGGGGCTGCGGCCATAACGTGCATCGCTTCCCATAACCTTCTCCGGGGCCGGTCGGAGTCGCCTCCGCACTGACCCGAGTTCAAACTCTTCCTCCTCCCACACAACTCTGCGATGGAGACATCACCTCGGAGCTGATCCTGCCCGCCAGCCAACCGAGGGAACAGTTTACTGTGACAATCATGTACGGATCAATGTGTCAACGCCATTGGGAGGAATACTTCGATAAACTGACTTTGATCAAACACACGGCCGATAAGTGCTCCGGCATCAGGTTTTGCTAACTCTCTCCTGCAATCGCTGCTCCGGGTCTAAAGGTTCTTCACTGAGTAGTTACACAGTAACCCATCATCAGCACCGTGTGGTGAAATGTATGTGCACTGATATAATTCTTATTTGCTCTCTTATAAACTCAAGCGGGATGACAGAAGTTCCAGTTGCATCTTAAAACCACAATAAGGAAGACCGAGTTTCTGAGCTATTTGGTAACTGATTAACCAAGTCCTCAAGGCTTCACCAAGTTTTACCGTCACTGTGGGTCTATTACCTGTCTGCATTTATCGATTTGCCAGTTATCAGATATATATGCATTTTAAGTGCACTTATATGCGTTTTAAATTCTACCCAATTAAAAAAAGAAGCCAATGTTACTAGGTAGTCTTATGCTACCCACTGACATAAGCAAGGTCTCAGAACTTTACAGTGATTTTGATACATACAAAGGTAAAGTTCTTTGTGTCTTCTACTACAGAAGCTGTTGCCACGCTAGTTCAGAAATGATGGAAAGATGTGGCAAAATCAGCAGCTGTTAATTAATTGTACAGGTCTTGACTATTTTTTTAAAGAGTGGCTTCTGCACACAATCTGAGCTATTCTTTTCCCAGAAGCTCAAACCAGATGCATACAAATTAATTTTTAGCCTAACTTGCAGCATGGCTCGTTAAGTTGGATAGGAGGCATTCTGTGAAACATTTCTCTTTTGCCTATTGAAGCCTCAAGCTTCACCATAATTTACTTCTTATATAAATAACCCTGAATCCTGAAAACTTAGAGCAAATACTAAACTTATATTCCTAAGTTCTGTTTGCTGAGGGTTTTTAAGTGGTGACTTCGTGCAGTATTCCGATGCCCAGTGGACCCAACTCGGCAGCTTAGCTCTATTTACAGCAGAGTCCATTAAAACTGAAGAGAGCAGCGATCGGCTATGGGGCACCGCAGCGCCCGGCACTGCGGGCAGCGCTGGCCCGAGCCTTACCCCGTCCCGGCCGATCCCGATATTCCGGGACCCGATCCCGTCCCGCTGGGAGCGCGGGCCCGGCCCGTGCGCGGCGGTGCTGTGGCGCCACCTGGCGGCGGCGCGGCGCACCAGGCCGAGCTGCTGTGGCGGGCCCGGCCGCGGGACAAGCGCTCGGGCATTACCGAGATTTAGGGCTAAAACTGCGCTCAGACACCATCGGGTGAAGAGGCTGAAAGCAACCTGGCGTTCACCGGATATGTTCTTCTTCCAAGGACACCGAAATCACGGCGTACAGGGCCGCACATCCGTGTTGTGGCAGGCCCAGCCATGCCGCAGCCACGCGTCCAGTCGCAGCCCTTGGTTAGGGGAAGGTAACACAGCCTTTTGACATCAGTATTTATTTTTGATGTCTCATTTTCATAGCGACACCCAATTCTAGTTTGCAGAAAAAAACCCCAAACCATTCAATGCTCAAGAAGCTTTTTTGTGTTTTAGACACAGCAAGACCCTGGAGCACTCAGAACAGTCCCTACAGCAGCCCCACCTGGTGAGAGCATCTCCCAAAAGCGAGGGCTGCAGCACAGACACACCTCTGGTACCCTTGCGAGGGGCCTCACACACCTCGGCAGGACCTCACTTTCCAGGCCTGCTAGCAGAGCAAGGTGTTTGAAATAAAGATGAAACCGTTTCGTTTGCAATGGAACAGCTGCTTCGTTTTTAACACAGCAAGTATTCATTTTAGAGCCATTTTATGAAGCAGGTATTTGATTTAAAAGAGAAGAGGCATGCAGAAATCTAAGTAATGCTGTTTCTATGTGCAAAACAAGGTTACTACTGAAGTGAAAATCCTTGTCTTCCTCCAGAGGAAAATGCAGTAAAATTTAAAATGTACTCTAAAAATTGCCATAAACAAAGTCACGGTTTGTTTTTCTATTAGAAACATTTAAATATATTTTTTAAGACCATATTAATTTAATAATTAACATGCACCTCTTGAAAGGGGACAAAAAACCCACAACTTTTTCTTGGTATTAAGATACAGGAGGTAAAAATGTGGGACAAAACAACAGAACTACAGGTGGCCTGCACCTGGATGAATGGAAAATATTAGGTTTAGCTGCTTTACTTCCTACAGTAGCTGTAATAAACAATGCTCAGCTGAATGAAATTAGCAAATGCATATAAAAGGAAAAGTCTCCCACTGCACGTCCCATAAAAAAAAAATCAATGGACAATTAATCAGTACAAAAAATACAGTTCTAGCCTGAGTACTGAAGGTACTGCAGGTTTCCTTAAGTCATCACAGCAATCCCTGATTCCTTGAACATTGCTGGAATTCAGTCTCCCTGCTCATCCTGTAATGTGTGCAGATCCCTGAGGATGAAGTTTTAGTAATTTACTTTTCCAGATTTTCATTTTTGCAAGGGTCATCAGGCTTCAGCAGATTTAATATTTTAAGACAGACTGATATTCTCTCCTTTTGAATAGCCAATTTTGTGAATTCTGGAGTTCTGGAAAACTCTGGAACCAGAGGTAGAGCTCCAAGAAGGTGTTCAATGCACTGGGCTTGGTCCAGTGCTGTTGTTGATAGACGATTAAGTTCCCCATGATCAGGTAAGGTAAGATGAGTCACTGATATAAGATGTAAAAGGTGCTTACTAAGTTGTCTCACATGAGTCAGCTTCTCTGCCCAAAAATTCACTTCCCCTTTATCAAACAGGGAATCATCTTCTTCCTTAACAAAAAGAAAACCAACAGTGATTAGAAAATGACTTGTGGTTTGATAACAATGAGGAAATCATAAAAGATATGAAAAAGGACATATATAGAAATGATGACAAGAGAGGCTGTCATAGAACAGCTTTTTATATTCAAAAAACAAGGTAAACATCCATATGCCCTTTTAAAGGTCTGGGAAAACACTGTAAAAAAGTTCCTACTTTGCCAAAGAAATTTTACCTTCAAAGATCAGGCAGTTATGGCCCAAGTCTTGGGAAACAGTGGAAGTAAATAGTAGCCCTAATCCTTAACATGTGCTTGCCTTTCCCTATGAAACAGTATTATATTTCACAAAGACTTCTGTAAGCAGTATGGTAATTTGCTGTATCATAGAGCTTTTTGACTGGATTAAATGAAAATTGTATCAGTCAGTGAAACATCAGAAATGCACACCTAAACTACAAGCTTAAGAAAAGATTCATGATGTATTTCATGGGTCATATTAATTGCCAACAAACTTCTCAAAGACGTAGCTGCTCCTGCTTCTTCCAGTTTACCTTCCAGCATTACTTTCAACCTTTACTACACTGTTTTCAAGACAAAAAGAACACAGTAATAACTTTTACAGAACCAGTGTGGCAAAGCTCATCTTTACAGGAACAATCCTGAACTCAATGACTGATGTAAGCAAGGCTGTTTCATGTGTTGTACCGAACCAGTCACAAGGGATGACAGCATAAAGTTACCAAATATTTAAGTACCATCTCTGGGAAAGCCAGCATTGGTAGAACACTGGTCTTGAATGCCCAGATGTGCCTGGCATGCCCAACAGCAGTTTAAATTCAAGGGAAGCTATCATCTGCAATAATTACATTACAGCCTCAAAGTATTTCAGTCAACAATACCTTGTGAAGTAAATCTCAATTTATTTCAATGTTTGCTTATTGATCTCTTTAATTTTATGCTGGTATTACCAGGAAACAGACATAAACGTCCTTTCATTCTAAATAATATCCATGTGAATATTTTAAGACTGTAAATCAGTTACCACTGCAGTAGCAATTATCAGGTTTCATCAGATGAGACATTTTGTTCTATTCCTACCACAAGACCACAGAATAGTGCTTCTAACATGCTACAGCAACTGCTTGTTAAAATTACCAGGGCAGAAGTCTCCCCATCTCTTGGCAGGTCGCTGTCTCCCAAAAGCCACTCCAGCAGGACTGGGACACCAGCATGGCTCTCCCCCCACCGATGGAGCAGCTCACACACCATGCCAAAGGCTAAATCCAAGGCCATTGGAGCATTCACTATCCTAAATGCAAATTCTGTTGAGAGAAAATATGTGTAAGGATATAAAGCAACACTGCAAACATTTTCAAATAAAATCAGCACAGAAATGATTTCTTGAAAACAGATGCTGAAACTTACACAAGGATGCAGAAGGATAAATTATACTGCAAATAAATTAGATGGATGTTTACTTCTGTGCCACTTGGGCCCTTCTCAATTCCAGAGTAATACATGATGCAACTGAAAATGTTGATGCTTAATTTTTTTTTCTCCTGCCCATGTAGTGACATTTATTAATCTGGGTTTAAATATACAGATATGTCTATTAGAAACATCTCCAGACAGTCCTGTCACTATTACATGGAGACTATTTTTGCCAAACAACAGCTATGCCTTAGATCTCATGTAACATTATCGCTGGAACTCAAAACCTACAACACATGATATGTTTTTAAAGGGCTCGGATATAAAATGAGTAATTATTTGGTGTATAATCTCTTTATATATAATAAGATATACATATACACACACATGTAAGAGAGATCAGGCACGAAGACAGGCTTAGAAAAGATTTTTGAGAAGGGAAAGGCAGACACTGTTTACGACCCCATCACAGAGCTATATTTATAGAGGTTTTGGCATCATGCCAGAGCTGTACACAAAACTATCATCCATACCATATTTCTTCCCTGAACTTCCTCACTGCTCTCATTTGGGGAGATGCTGATTTAACTCTCTGGGTCCTAGGGCTAAAAATGCTACAAGTCCTCTGTGTCCACAGGTAGGAGTTTCTCCACTTGTAACTTTAATGCAATTTTTTTTTCTCTTTAAAAGGGGTGTGGGAAGAGGACCGGAAGAAGAGAGCTAGTGGACAAGCCTCTTTAAAATCCCTATTACTGTAAAAAGGATTTTGGCAAAATTAATCCACGTCCATAGTCACTAGCAAACTGAAAAATGTTCACTGAATGGTCTAAGTTGTGGTACATAAGGACACACCATTCTTGAAGGTAATTTGGGAGCAGACAACACAGCAGTCAGAATGATTTGTTAAAAATCCATACAGATGCAGAAGGCACACCTTACTTTTTGTGTGTGACTGTATTTAAGCATTTCTCCTGAAAGAAATCAACCATCTACCTGGAAGAGGCACAGCAGTGCAGCCAAGACTTCTCCCTCACAACCCACATTCAGAGCTGGAGCATGGACCCTTGTGCTGTAACCCCTCCCAAGGCCTCAGGCCAGCTGCAGGTTTTCTGGGATACATTGGCACAACAGAGAAACTCACATTAAAACACCAGGATTAAGGCAAATACACATGCCAAGGAATAAGGAAACATCTAAGGGCATAACAGACCGATGGAAATATGAGTACATGCACTTGACAGACAAGGCAATGTACCGAGGACATTGGGGAGAACAAATTAGTATTTGAGATGATGAGGACAAAGGACCATAATAAGGAAGGGAGTGAAGGAGAAAGAACAGATGGTCCCTTCTTTATCTTGGAGTTAGATGAGGGTAAATGGAAATCTCCTTGAACAAGTAACAGGAAGGCAGGCAGTCAATCTCTTCATGACACTAATAATGTTACATACATAGTTTGTCTCACTAAACAGTAAAATAAAATGTTCAAATCTGTTTTCTTCATGTCAGGAATTATCACATTATCAGGACACCCCTGAGCTTTTTCCGTGAGGGAGCGCTGGAGAAGTGCTGTAGTGCAACATTTCCATCGCTTTTTTGTTTTGTTTTAGGTATTGGGGTTTTAAGGTATTGTTTTTGCTGACATTCCTTTCCAGGAATCTGTTGTGATTTTGTGGGTGGTGTTTTTTTTAGCGGTTTTTTTTTGGGGGGAGGGGGGTAGTTCTGATGTGGAGTGTGGGTTTGCCTTTTTTTGTTGTTGTTTTGTTTAAAAAAAACCCCTTGCTTTCCCTGTTGCTGTGCCCCATTTGGTACCAGTCTGATACTCTAAATAATGGACAGAATAGTTGTCTTCTTTGTTTTGGTTTGCTTAGGCTTAGGTAGGAAACAGTTTTATTCAAGTGCCATAGGGACCTTAGAAATACTGGCAGTCTTCAGAGCTGAAAGAACAAGAGATTAAAATCTAGTGTGGTGTTCTGAGCCTGAAACAAACATCCTGGTTAGGAGTACTTATAAAATTGATTATTTTAAACTCAGCTCTTTTGAATTCATATGATATTTTTGAGTTTTATAATGATTCTTGAATGCCTACAATTTTAACTATTTATAAGGCCTTTTCCTTATGTCACTTTATTTGTACTTGAATATTTGGCAAATTAGGTGATGCTGGGAGCTAAAAACCAAACATGGTACTTCCCATTGCTGAATTAGCTGTTCCTTTGGAGGACCAATTATAGATAGCACTGCCTGTTCTGGGGCCTTTTTAACATTTTGTATCCTTAAGTATAAATACATACAGTGACACTCTCTTTGTGAATGAGAACACGGAACTGCTGAGAAATACATCAAGAAACACATTGGGGCCTCTAATTGTGGTATTACGTGACCATGCTTTTGAAAACTACCAAGAGGCAGCAAAACAAGTAATGCTGAGGTTCTGCTTAGACTAAACTTGCTTGCTAGCAGTTTTCCCAACAGCATGACATAGAAGAAAAGGCAGTTTTGTGGTCACAGAGTACAGCAGTCTTGTAGAGAATCCTACAAGTTGCAACAGAGGAAACGGCAAGTCTTTTTTGTTGCCTTTTTTTTTTCTTCAAACTAAACAAGAGAAAAAAATACAGGGAAAATATGCAAAGGATGTGCAGCACCCAGAAAAAACATAAAGATCCTGAACACACTGACCACCTTTCTGTGAATTCCAGATGCCATTTAACTGATCAACAAAACTTGTGTGTCAGTTCTGGTGTTGAGACCAGAGAAAAACAAAGCCACATCACTTTGATAACACTAAAATTTGGGGTTACAAAACCTGGGTAAGAGCCTGCCTTCCTTGCAAGGGCTTTGTGTTAGAGAAGCTAGCACAGCAGCATCTTGGTACTTCAGGTGTTCACAGAGACTCAAAAGCATACCAATGTCTGGCAGATGAAGAATTTTCATTTCTACCCGCTCATTCCATCCCATCCCACTCCTGCAGAGTATTAGGAATAGCTCCATGATTTCTGAAATGCTCCCCCAACTGCTTTTACTTACAGAACACCCTGGTATTAACTGACTTTGATACCAGTATACACAAATCTGATGCTAGAATAGTTCAGGATTAGATCTGCGGAGTGTCAATGCCACAAGGATAATGAAGAGATACAGCATATATCCAAAAGAAGTACAATAACCCTCCTAAGCTTGGAGTGCTGAAGTAATGCAAATGGGTAACAGCAAGCAAAGTTACATAGGTACCCATGATTTAATAGGTAAAAAACACTTTCACAGGACGAAAAAGTTCTACTGTTTTGATGACTCCCAGCTCTAAAAGTAACTGCCAGGGATGCTGTAAGCATAGAATCTTTGAAGATACCCACAAAAGATGTGTGTCTTCTCAAAAGATATGTACAGTTTTCGCTGTTTACAGGAAGTGCTCCTCACATCATCATCTGCCTGCAAAGGCAGGGCTGATTTTCAAGAAGCCACACATTATACATGATGCTGTGTTCGTGACTCATGCTATGACTTCAGAGAGTGCTCTGAGTAAGATGTGAATTCACCAGGGGCAAAGAGGGCAGGTGGCTCCCCTTTCACCACAGCTCCCCAGGCCCCTGATGCTTACCTGGGAGCCAGCTCACTCTGCTGATCACCTGGTAAATTAAGGCTCAGAACAGCACAAAAGGCATTTGGCACGCAGCTCTGGTGTGTGGGCTCTTGTGCTCGGCTGGCAAGCTGAGCTGGTTACCCTGCAGTCAGAATTGGTGTAGCTGGGGGCTGGGGAAGGGAAGATCACAGGACAGTAGGAGAAAGGAAAGAAGCCAAAGGGAGAGCGAGACCTCCCTGTTCAGCAAGCTGTTAGCCCAGGTCATCAACACAACTGTCCCCATCAGAGCCTTGCAAACAAAATGCTGAGATTATTTAAATGACTGAGTGTTAACAGCCTTTCGTAATGTAACTATTTAAAGTAACCGAATAAAAAAAAAAAATTCAAACAGCCAGAGCTCCCAGCTGATTACTGTCAGAGGAACTAAACCTGCAAAAACCAAGCCTGAAGCTGTAGCTAGTGCTATAAACTAAAAATACTGCAGAGCTCCTTCCACAGCAGTTCTACAGACTATCAATTCTGTGTTAAAAATATGAGTTTTTAAAATTTGAAAATGTGCATATATTCCAACATGCAAAAATATCACAAGCAAGGTAAGCATCTTACTAAATAAGCCACAACAGGGGCTGAAATACCGAAAAAATTCTCTATGACTTAAAACAAGTAGTTACAAGCAGAATAGTTAATACTACTCATTGAAATGAAAAATAAAGATAAGAATCAGGTACTACATACTTTTTTCATTTTGAGGAATTGAATTTTCATAAAGGGAAAGGGGTTAAGTACTGCAGTGTCTTAGTCTTTGTGAATCCACCCACATAAAAATTAGACCTCCCACATACACATTCATATAGTCCAAAAGCTTTGATCATGCCAGATGTAAATATTTCTTCTAGTAGCCTATTACGTGTCCTCCAACTATACAATTGTCCTCTGTTAAAGCTGCAGTGATATAATGGAGAACTGCAAGGATGTATTAGGAGCATATACACAGATTTTAAGGACAACCATGTTAAAATATAGGCAAAGCAGAAAAGCAGAACATATTCCTTGCCTAACAAAGCATTTTTATAATTTTTATACTGCAAATTGTTAACTGAAGTTCATTCTAGGTCAAAGAGCAATGCAATTTTTGTAAATGTATACGGTGTTCAGAACAAGCAGAAAGAGAAGTAATCTGCAAGGAGGCTTCGTGTAATAGCTCTGAGAGAAAATCTCATGAAGAAGAGTGTACCAACACAGTAGTGATGTTTTCAAGGAAAATATATAGGGTAAGTTCTCCAACTGAAATTACAAAAAATATTTTAGGTAGACCATTACCATATGAACTGGTAAAGTATTTTTTGCTTTCTTGCACAAAGTGCTTCCCATCAAATTATAAATATTAATACATCCCTATCAATATGGTACCTCATAACACCCTGGTAAAATGAGGTGGTATTCTTACTTCAGAGGCAAGCGTAGACATTAAAAGCAACAAAGATCACTGCTTAGCAAAACTGGAGATTTATCTCATGTTTTCTGATACATCACCATAAAAGATGATGAGTATCAAGCAAGATCAAGATATCAGGTTCTCATCCAAATGATGGCAGATTCAGCACCATGGTCACTAATACCTGTAATATTAGATTTGCAAATGGAAAATTTCACCTTATCACTAATCACTTCTTTGTTGTATAAAATTGTCCTCCTTTTGGTGTTCAGTAATAATCAAGCTTGTTCTATTCTAACCATATGAAATATAAGAGAGCTGAGTGAGGCAATGATGCAGTTTTTTGGGTTTTTTTACTTAAAATGCTGTGTTTATGTATGCCTAGACTTCATAAAATTTAAAATGCCTTCAAATTAAAAAAAAAAAAAAAAGTCCCACTGACCCAACCCAAGAGTTAAAAGAACTGGTAAATAAAGTGAGGCTAGAAAATGCATTTCCTATGTTGAAACAGGTTCTGCTTTGAGGTAGGCAGGAATTGTGCAACTCCACAGCAAGACAATACTTCGGTACCTTGCCACCGGAAAAACAGCAGGGCAGAATAAAAGGAAGTAAAGGGGTGTTCATACACACCCACTCTCCACAATAATGTTAAGAGTGCTACCACCCTTCTGGGCACTAGGATTAGAAGAAGACAACTGAGAAGCAAAACAAAAGAAACAAACCAACCAACCAGCAAAAAAGGAAAATGCAGAAATGGTTAACTGTTGCATCTGGATGGTTGGCAGATGGCTCTTGCAACTGCACTGTGTCAATTTAAGTTACAAACATCAAACTTTCCACTTTTTAAAATGACCATTTATGTAAAAATCTAATATATAAGCAGATTCCTTTTCATAGCGTTTCATAAAATCAAAGGCAATTAGATCATTTTTATCCTCTCGAGAAATACCATTCCCTAGATGACGTACAACTGCTTCATGTGTTTTCCATTTCCCTGCCTGAGTCTGTTTAATAGCTGTGCTTTTTCAGGATGGCTTTAAAGAGAGGCCCTTCCTGACATCACGCAACACGATGTCAAAACACAACACCATTACAAAACAAACTCATCAAAAGTAATTTCTTAATAGTTGCAGTCTCTGAGTAGAGCGGTGGCGATGCTGCTCTCAGCTTTGATTATAAACAGATCTGAGTTAATAACATGTCTGATTAGCATGGAAACTTACAGCTTAGCACTGAAGAGAAAATTAAAGTCCCTTCTTGAGCAAAAAGAATACACACATAATCATCATCTTTTCAATCCCTTTTTTGGAATGAGAACCAAACAGTATTTTTCAACTCAGTAACTATGTTATTTTTCCTTTTTAAATATATGTGTATGTATACATAAGATTTTCCCATGTGAGCCATGCTCTTGTACATGAAAAGTTTTATTACAAAACAACCACAGCTCACAGATCCGTGAGAGGAAATGAGCATTTGGATTTTACCTCTTACATTACCACTTTTGCAGAGCCTCCCCATCTCCAAGCCATGTTCTTATTTAAACAGCAAAAAAGACAGTATCCCCTGCCTTAAGCCCATAGAGCTCATGCTTTTCCTTTTTATAAGGTAAAATGATTCAGCTAATTTTTAAAATACTGCCAATGAGAACATATGGGGTTTTCAACTCAAATTATGTATTTATTGGAAAAAACGAAGGCAAATACGGTTTCAAAACTAGTATCAATGACTAGAATTAAATGTATAACTGAAGACTCTTGCTACTGGCATGTACCAAGTATACAGAAGTTTTTGCTTAGCACTGATGAAGGTGACGGAATGTGAATGAGCTGTATGTTACAGCTCTGCTGTAGGAATACAGAAGACACATTTACTTCTGCATCATAGATGGAATTATAGAGTGACATCTGGAGAATGATGGTAAGACGCTTATTATTTGAAGGATCAAGGAATAAGAAAAGAATGGGTAACGAGTACAAAAAATGACAAAAAAAAATCTTCTCCCTGCAATATCTGTAAACCCACATAATTTGGGCAGAACAAAACAAACAAACAAACAAACCCCACAAAACTATTTTAAAAGCAGTAATAGAAAGGCAAACTTTCCTTTATTGCTATGGAGCCACAGCCATGACCATCACAGCCTGCATGAGGAGCCTATCAAGATCTGTAAGCTGCTGTTCTATTTACTCACTCACAATTAAAATGCTGATAAGAAAAAAACACATTTAATAGATTATTCACATGAACACTCTGTTTAACATTTACCACTTCCAGACTCCAGCACTGAGCACATAAATAATTTTTCATGTGTTCTTTCTTAATTTTTCAAGCATGACCTTTACATAACAGTGCCACTGAGTAATTAATAGAGCTAAATGAAGCACTGTCAGTAAATAATCAGTAGCCAGTCTTTGATGGATGAGCTGATTCTAATTCAGTCCACTCACTTTCAACTTTAATTAGTGGCATTGTATTCTAGAAAGCAAACAGTTCCTTCATCCATGTGATGATCTAACATTGTATAAGTGGGCTGACAACAACTTTTAAGGTGTTGACATAAATTTGGGAATACAAAGTAAAAAACACAGTGCTTACACATTTTCTATATAACATAATTCTTCAAAAAGAAGTAATATAAATTTCTCCCTGCAAAAGCCACTGATTTTAACAGGTTCCAGACACACCAGTAAATCTTGCTAAGACAATTATAAGTCTCAATGCAAAAGTTCTCTCTCCTTCTTCTTTAATTAAGCCAATTCATGTGAATTATCAAGTGTATCTTGGTGAATTTTTTGCAAGACTCAAGAACAAGTATAAAAATGCTATTTATTTCTACAAGAGTACTGATACAACACTGAACTTTTTTGGTGCTATAACCCTTGTTCTAGATGCAAGCTTGACTCAGTTGATGACAACTGCTACGGAAACTGCACTTTTGAATTTCTGGAATTTAGAGTAATTTTAGATTATTGAAAAATGTTCTGATTTTCAAGGTCTCTTAGGTTACAACATGCTTTCATCTTGTTTCACACTTTCTCCTAAATGTTAGTTTACATCAGTACTTCTCATCCTTCTTCCAGCAGTTCTCTCCAAAGGGTGGAACAAGACAGAGTTGCAGATTCCTGCAAACTGTGGGTATTGAGCACATCTGAGTAGAGAAGACACTTGCTAACTTACTACAACACATCTGATTCAAGTGTATGTGTGACTTACTGAAGGAAGGTATTTTTGAGCAGAATAGCAAAAAAAACCCCTCAGAAACCTCCATAAGTCACTCTGCATCACTTTTGATACCTTTTATAAAATGCTGTGGAGGGGACACTGGTTTTAGGATCATTTACATTTAATTTTTATCTTTGTTTCATAATACTTGTTAAAAGAGGATGACATTGAAAAAGAAGTGCCCATAAAATTGCTCTTACAGAAAGAGTAATAAATCTTTTTTATAATAATTTACGTCAAAAAAGTTCATAATACAGTCTCAGCTCCTTTACTGGCCAATTTTCTAAACCTGTTTCCTCACCATGTAAGAGAATACACTTAAAGAGCAAAACCCTACAGAAACCATTCACTGTATGAAAATAGTGATTTAAGAAAAGCCCAGCCACCCTTATATGAAAAGCTTCCAATACAGTCCAGATTGCCTGTTCTTATTCAGATGTCATCTAAGGGATGAAATGTGTGTAAAGAACAGCTCACATTATTTTTATCTTTTTGCTGATATATGGACACAGGTACACAATGCCATGAAAATACAACTAAACTTCCAAACGCTCTGTAATGTGAGAAGCTACCAGGACCACAAAACATTCACACTGCAGGTGCAAAGTACAAATGACCAAGAGAATTTTCTTGCTTTTTTCTGTCAAGATCAAAACGCCTTCCAATGCCTACTTGCAAATTGCTTTCAATGCAGTGTAGTTGGATCCATTGTAAGTTTTCTGACATTCCAACAGAAAAAAGTTAGCCAGACTATTGGGCTGCAGTTGTACAGACAGGCAGGTGCTGTTTATCCTATTCAACAACTCAGTGATTACAGGTCACTTAGGGGCAGATGTGTAACAGGTAAACAGCCACAAGCCTCAATCCTGAATAGAAAAAAAATCTATCTCCAAGGATTTTTTCAAGAGCATTTTCACTACATGAGAGACCCACTGGCTCTTTTCAATGGGAAGATGATGCACCAGTGATTTCCCTTGAGAGCAAATTATTTCTTTCAGAAATACTCTAAAATGAGATTACACACACATATTCCTTACTCTACTACCATAAGTTTTGATTCACATTAAAGATCTGCTGATCCTAACCACTCTATTGTGACCAAGATATTTCTAGAATCAGGACTATGTTTCTTCCCAACATGATGTTCACATTAAAGAAATCCTAAGGAGTGGTTCACACCCTTTTTGCTTCACCCAGTTCTTGCCATCTATGTGACTTCTGGATTTTGCACCTTCAGTGACCCAAGACTTTCCTATTTGCATGGGCAGGTCTACACCTCTCTGGAAGTCGCATGACTTACTTGTATCTCTCTGAGTGCAATACCTCAGGCTCTGGCATTTCCCTACAGCTGTAGTCTAAATGTGCTAACAGCCAGCTCAAGATTTGCTAGGAAACTTCTAGCTGTCATCAGGGCAACCCCTAGCAGGGACTTAGATAGTGTATCTCCATCCCAGATATCGGTGGGGTGGCTCCTTGCAACTTCATCTGCATTTTCAGCAGACATGGCATTCCGGAGGCCTTGGCATGCTCAGGTGGATCAGTAAATTGTAACATGGTTTGTATGAATTACTTCAAGGCCTTGCTCCAAGTAAATTTACATAAGGGGCAGGAGCTGCTTAGTTTTGCATGAAGTATAAATATATACACAAACTCTTTGACTGATAAATAGTATTCAGTCAGTAACCAGAGTTCTTCAATAGAAAATCCAGCACAGATACCAATATATTTGTCTAATACAGTTTTTACATTTGTCTTTTCCATTTCCTTCAAAGTTCTTTGAGGAATTGGTTTCTGTCTCTTCAACTGAGAAGGAACTAAGTGCTGAGTGCTCTCCCCCATGTGCTGAATGGAAGTGCTCCCTGCACAAGACAAAAATTAACGTTCGTGTCTCATATAGTAATGCAGACATGAACTATGCAACACCAGGGACTCCCCCATCACAGGGAAGAAATCTCTCTATTTTCTACACATTTAATACATGGCTTTGAACCTTTCTTATTCAAAAAATTCCAAAATATTCTAAATAGGCATGGAAGACAGAATGGCTAAGTAACCTGGGGCTCTCAGTCATTCATCGTGATACCGAGTGCTTCATATATCACTTATAACGATGTGCACAGAAAGAAGGAATGGCACTATCTATTCTGCAGGAAGTGCAGTCATGAAGATTAAAAAAATCTTGACTGGTTTTAGGTGTCTGATCTGAGACATTATGACTTGTTTCACTGAGGAGTCAGCACCCCACAATGCTTTAATATTCAAAATGCACTTCCCTCTGGCTTCAGCTGTGTGTGCTCTGAACTCCTGCAAATCATGCCTGCAAGGTATCCAGCTAAGCATTCAGCATGGTGACCTCCCTTCCAAACTCTGCTTGGAATGACTTGCTTACTTGCACAAACAGCTCTCTGGGAGAGGCAGGGACAGAATGCAAAATCACAAGGGCAAAACTAAATAGCTTTGGCATGTCCTTTCTTGTGGTCCTGGTCTTACTCTATCACATTCAACTTGCAGCTGAGGTAGTAGCACTGTTTGAGATTATAGTTTCCTACACTGTATGTTCCTGATTCACCACCAGAGCAAATCTTTACTGTCTACTGAACTACAAAAGAACTTCTATTAAAAAACCCAGGCAAGTGATAGTGCAACTTACCCTTCCTTCTTCATACGTGCAGCATTGCAAGGTTGAATTAAAGTTGAATTTCCTAACATTTGGATACCTGGCCTTGCAATCTTCTGAATATTCTTCGTGTGGGGAAAGGCTGGGAGAGGAAGATGGCAACATATATGTATAATTTGCCAAGGTCCAAAAAGAAAAAGAAATCTATACCTTCATCATTTCAAGCATCTAAACACAGTCTGGACCACAGCTACCTACAGCCATGGCTGCACAGTCCTGAGGCAGTGTTCCTGGCACTGAGCATCCTCAGTAGCCCTGCTCAGAATGCAGGTTAGCATTTCAGGAGCAGAGAAACTTAAGCTGCTTTGTGAACACAAAAGTCTTCAGAGGCCAAGGAGCTTTTAGGCTCCTTTCAATCTCTATTGAGTGTGTATATATACACAAGTATATATGTATATATACATATGTGTGTGTGTATATATATATGAGAAGTATAGCCTTTTATACTTCTTTTTCTCAGTCAAATTTGCACATATTTTACCAAAAATATCTTGCACATCCAAAGCATACGTGTGTAACAGCCTTCAAGAAAAGGCCTTCAATCTTTTTCACAGCCTGTGTAAATATAGTATTTCCTCCTAATTTCATATGTAGAATCATGTCCACAGTAACAAAACTCAAATAAATTGAAGTTTACAAAAAATACTCACAGTATAGAAAAATCTTAGTACCAACAAGTAAGGATTAATACAAGTAGCTGAGAACCAGGATTTTATAATGAGAAGTGTTAGGCAACCTTAATAACAACAGCCAATCAACCTTCCTTATAAAAATATTCAGTTCACACAACTAAATTTACAAAGCAAATTACAAAGAGACAAATGAGACAGAAAAGCAGAATGCTGTAAATTTACAGAGGATTATTCAAGATCTGTTGAAAAGGTAAAAGAACCACAGAGGATGAAATGTAAGGGCAGGTAAAGAGGAAAAGAGGAACAGAGGAGCAGTGCACAGAAAAGAGGAACAGCTCTAGTGTATTTCATTCAATCAGACTGCATTCTGAAAGAATAAACAACATCAAAGGGATTTCCCCCCATTTTTAAACAAAATAAGGAAATCAGGAGGCATACTTCTGTGTATGTGTTTCCCACCACAACTTGTGGGCCAGTTTCAATCCAATTTGACAAAAAAACATACAGGGATCTGAAACATTTAGTCTTGTTTCTATGAAATAGCCAGCTGGGTAAATAAAAGAGACCCTACTGCTGCCATGCCTATTGAAAGGATGAAACTTGAGTCATCAGACATGAGAAAATCCACTTACCTGAGAAACATATCCATGAAAAAAACCCACCAAACCTAAGCTTCCTTCACTTCACAGCTCAAGGAACTTTTAAACTTTTTTATACTAATGCCATTTGAAGTTACAGTCCACTGTGACTGTAACATGTGCCTTAAACATAAAGACTCCTTCTGTCTTTAACATCTTATTTCTCCATCTCTATGTTTCAAATGAGTTTCCTTCAGGAAAGGCCACATTCTACTTCACCTTGCCATGGATGGCACTAGGTGAGCCTTAATCACAAATTGTGAGAATCAAGTAAAACCCTTAATTTGGAGAATTTGCCTCTAGCCTCTGACAGTGGCACACAGATGACCATGCTAAAAAACAAAACACATTGCAAAAAAAGGGAGCTAACAAGCAAAGGCTGCCTGTATTGCCTCTATTCCTATGAATTTGAAATGAAACCACTGTTGACTTATACAGACCAGCCTAGAAAATAATTCAGTTCATTTATGTGTAAGCACTACTTCACCCTGAGATAATTTTATCCCTAGGCTCTTCCTACACCCACTGTATTTGAACTCCAAGGTCTGTGCCAACCTTGCTTTAGGGGAGCATGAGGTCACTGGCTCCAAAGTATCAAATAATCTGTATTTTGGTACATAACCTTAAAGACTATTGCCCACCCGAGAATGATCTTGCCTAATTAAACTGATCTACCCAACACACGCTGCTTTCACAGAATCCTCACAGCTGGAAGGGACCTCTGGAGATCATCTAGTCCAACCCCCCAAGGAGTTTGCTTTAGGGGATGGAAATCAGTATTGTGAACATCTTTTCTAAAAGGCCCTTCATTAACAGAGTTATGATCCTACTGCTATTAAGCTTCAGAGAACATGGCAAATGCCTGTTTTCCTGATGTTTCTCAGAGGTGGTGGTGATGGAATATGGTATGTTAGCATTCTCTACTACAAAATGGCAATTGACTGGAGTATTTATATTAGGGGAATTTGAATTTAAAACAAAAGATATTCTGGAAATTCAGTTTTTAGTTGTGCTTCTTAATGCATGTACATAAAACAGCGAGCTTTCAGTAATGAGAAAATACAAAAAATGTAAAAGATCTTTCTTCAGCTGTTCATAGTAAAGGTAGGTTAAATAGAGCCCCTAAGTATTACAATCTGTAGTCTTGAAGGTCTACTATTACAATACATGGATTCTAGAATTAGGGAAGGTTAGTTTTGTTTGAGTAGGAACTTCTAAGTACAGCAAGGAAAAGTCTAAAAGTGTAACTGCAGTCTTCAACACAAACATGGAATCAGCCTCTGTGTGTCTGCCCATGAGGGAAAGTAAAAGGGTAATTAACACAGTACATGAAAAAATGAATGGGTTTTATTAGTTCTGGTAACAAGATATTGTAAGTCTAAGCTTCACTGTGATCAAGCCAAGTGTGTAAGTTAATCAAGACCTTCACTGAAGTATTTCTGTTAACACTTTCATCTTACCAGTGGGAATTATTTATAAAACTGTTTTCCACTGGCAGCATGACAAGGTGATCATTAACACAGCACAGACCATGTGAAGGAACAAAATTAAAAACATGCGAAAGTGGCATTACACTGGTACTGTAAGCAGCTGCCATAAATAATTCTGCTCCTCAAGGTGATTTCAATGGTTTTGCTCTAAATCTAATAAATCAAAAGCCCTTTATAAAAAGTCTAGTTCTCAAAATTTCCAGGTTTCCCAAGGATGTTTAACTTTACTTTCTCAAGCATAAGAAATCAATTTGTTCAACCAAGCCAGTTCCGAGTTCTCCTTGTAAGCACTCATTTGGAACTGATTATAGAAAAAAAGAAAAAAAAAAAGAGATGTTGAGTTTTACACATCTCAGGTTTTGAAGTAAGAACCCATTGTGTCCCACAACTGCTTCCCTGCCACCTGCCCTCCACCAACACACCAGGAATTAAAGTAACCAAATCAGTGGGAAGGCTGTGGCACAGGAAATCAGTAATATAATAAAACTGAACTTTCATTCTAAGGTGCCGCTTTGACTCCATCACAGGTAGGAATTATCTTGGTCATTAAAACTTCTGAGCACTGACTTACATGGAAACAAGGTGGTGGTTTAGGTTAGTTTGCAAAGGCATTTTTATTGTCTACCTCCCTCCCACCCACAAACACACACATGGAATTCTGCGTGCAAAAATCTGCTTGCAGGAATGGATCATCTCCTCATTCTTGGTGAAATACCTCTGGGATCTGATAGGCATTCCAGCTCAGCCTTTACAAGGAACTCCATGTGTGTATGGATGTGCCTGCCCAGGGCTCTCCCAAGTTCTTCCCTTCTGAACTTCCAGCATGCACTGTGTGAGACGTTAATATGCAGGATACCAAAAATATCGGAGATGCTGGTCCATATCCATTTGGGCTCCTGCATCTTAAGCAATCTGAGGAGGAGTGGGGTGGTCGCAGGCTGTGGATAACCAAAGCCTTTTTGTGCACAGTCCCAGTTAGAACAGCACCCTATTTGTTCCAGCTTTCACCTGTGCCAGGCAACAAAGGATCAAAAAGCTACCACTAACTTCCATATCCCAGTCTCTATGTCAAACCCCTAGCTGGATGCTCTGAAAAAGTGAGCTCCATTTAAAATGAAATTATTTTCTTTTAATTTGTACTCAGCTCCCCTTAATTCCTCCAGTATTCTTCTTTCCCTCATTCCTTTTTCTCAATTCCTAACAAATGAACAGTTCTTCTTGAAGTAACAAGATTTCTTTTCTATGGTTGCTTGGCTATTTTTCAATATAATCTAGCTTTAAAAATTACTTTTTAATAGTACCTGTCCCCTATATCAAATTACTCAGGTAGCCATTGTTTTTTTCAAAAAGAAACTGCTTGGGACATCTTTATCTTTTCATAGTACCAGTGAAACAGAAGAAGTATTAATAAAAGAACTGGTGCAACTGGTCAGCAAAATAACACAATTTGTGCCCAGACTTCATTTTTACAGATAAAGGACAAGCTATCCTTGTCAGTGCAAGTTTCGCTTCAGTATTTTTAACAGATAAAATTGGAGTCAATTTATTCAAATAAAACATTTGAAGCTTGGTGTAACAAGAGCTGAATACAGTAGCAAAATGCCATAGAGACTACAGGCCAGCTGTCACAAACTTCACGTATCACAGACTTCTATTACAGCTCTAAATAAATCTGTTAAAACAATATTTCACAAGTTTAGATATGATTTAAGAGCTAAAGATTTTTCTTGATTATTAGCATGCCCACAATTAGCAATGTAGAATGCCAGCTACAATAAGCAAACAAGAAACCAAAACAGCAAACCCCCACAACTCTTCCTGGCCTAGCTGTGAAAACTAGCCAGTGTAGGGTGAATAGTACAATTTCTTCTCCTCTGGCCTTCCCTGACAATCTGTCACGCTCTTGTGGTGCAGAGCACATTTGCTCCAAAGCACAGAGTCTTCTGCACTTGCAGCTTGTTTTAAAAAAGCACAAAATAGCTCTATTGAGAAGATTATGATCAGTCCTTCAGGTTCTATTTACTTCTGCAGAAGCTGATTTCGCACAGTTTACTGGCCTCATTTGCAAAATTACTTTTTTGATGAAGATAATTAAGACTGCTGGTTACTTCAGGAGTAAAAATCAAAGCAATTTTTTAAAAACTAAAATACCAGCGATCTCTTTCAGAAATAAAGAGAAATGCTTTCAAAGCAGAAGATGATCATCGATGGTGCTATTTTGCTTATATCAAAAGGGCACACACGCGTTAAGCCTAACAGGAACAACACTTTTATCAGAAAATTTGGCTTCATAAGCTTAGAAAGTTTCATAAAAAACTGCAGGAGTGTGTGTATTCAATTGGCTTCAAGTCAATGCTTCTTCATTAATATTTTACTCACACACAGACTCCCAAATTTAGGAGGTAAATTGTGGATAACAAAGAGCTTTACTCTACACTGGAATTAGAAAGGAGAAAAAAAAACCCCAAAAAACGGTAGTCAGCAAATTCAGTGATGGGTCCCTGAGCCCAAAAGTAATCACCAAAGAGTTTTCTGAACAAAAATATTTAAGCCATATTTTCAGCCAACTCTTCCAGTGTATCTAAGGAAAATACATTCCTCAAGAGTCACCATTAAACCAGGAAACAGTCTTACTACAAATGCAATTTTATGACCTAATTACTTTCCAGTCAGATCTTCCAAACGTTTCCATAACAATAGGAGATATTTTAAGGATGGAAAAAGTAGAATGCCACACATAACAGAAGTATTATTACAAAGACACAAAATATACCTATTAGCATAAAAATATGATGCAACCAGGCTACAGGTCAGATCTGCTCCTGAAACAATCCTGAATTTATTCTAGCAGAAAAGACCAGATGAATTCATTTACACTCCTAGACCTCAATTCTTTCATCCTTGCAATCCTGTAATTGTTACCTTCTTAGAATTACTACAGAAGATGTTAAGAACCCCAAATTACAGCTTCTAGCCACAGTAAGTGTTTCATAATCTCTACCACGTGTCATTTTGCTCTCTGGAAGAAACTTCTTAAATGTAAGGTCATCGTAGTCATCAAGCAGTCACCAAGAGCACAGGTATTTGTTACTTATTTAGTTTGCCAGGATTTAAACGGTCATCATTACATATTTGTCTCTCTACATAAATCCTTCTCCACACAGGTGCACGAGGAGTATAGAGCATTAAAAGCTTGGAAAGGGTAAAATGATGCAGCCAGAGTCAGGGTCCCTTAAGCAGAAGGTTCAACAGTGAACATTTTAAGGAGAATGTTGTCTTTTTTTCTCTTTGAATCCTATCTACTTATGATCCTACAATTACAGACAACTTAAGGGTGGCAATCAGTGATGTTCCCTTCCACGGTTTACACTGCTCTTCAGTAACATGTGGTGCACTTCACCCTGCAGAGTGCTCTGGTCATTCCAGGCAGCACCCACTGCCTCCTTTGCCAGGGCCCACGTCAGAGCATTCCCAGAATACACACACAGCTGTGTGACCTTCCCCCCCGTCCTCAACAGGCCTTATCTAATGGAACTGAAGAGAAGTCATCACCTTACAGTGTCTCAATACAAAGTCCTACACTGTGTTTGAATAGAACACTGCAAACTGCTGCCACTGCTTTACACCTCTCCACTGAGGCCTCCAGATATATTGCTTGTAACTGGGTATCACATAGATTCCATACACTTTTGAAAATAAACTTAAAATTGTAGCAAATCATTCTGCAACAGGAGCACCTCTGCTTTCCTGTGATTTTTTTTTCTGTTTTTGACTGTATTGCATCTTTTTAATATTCTCTTCTGCCTGGATGGGTCTCGTCTGTGTCTATTCTGCCTTCTACTGTTTAAAGGCCATTTGGATAAATGCCTCCCATTTAAATCCTAACATTCAGCTCAAAAGGCTCCTCTTTCACAGCAGGCTTAGAAATTCTGTTTAGTGAGCTGCACATCTAGTTACCAGAATGCAGTTATCAAGAATACTCACAAAGCAGAAGAAATTCTTGAGCTGATTCCAGAAAAAAAAAAATTTCATTAACCATTTTTCCAATTGTCCCCAGTACAGGGAACATAAACATATTTTGGCTAATATGATTAGCAGTTTTCCATTAGTAACCCAGACAACACTGTGAGAACTTCTGGACTGTGCCCAAGCACCCGTGGCATATCACAAGATCTGTCCGGGAGATTTTTCTGACCAAGAGATTCCAAAATTGTAAGTAATTCTGAAGGCAGTTTGAAAATCATGGAAGGCAGTAAGTGCATTTTAAATGATCTTTCCAAACCACTGTTTTTACCTACCCATGATATTAGCAAGGACCTGAAATTCATCTGTTTGAGGGAAGCTGTTAACTTTCCACAGCAGAGCAGCTGCATCACAGCAAGTCACGTGTCTAGAATGAAAGTGTTCAGTCCTCTGTAGGTAGCTGCAGCCACCCACCCACAGCACCTACCAACCATCCACTCTCAGGCTGGCTAGTGGAAGAGCTCCAGGCAGCAGTGTCAGCAAGCTCTTTCTACAGCCAGCTTCTGACTTTGTGTTTTTTGTAACCTCTCCATCAAACTTCTAAAAAGAGGAAAATCAAATGTCAGAATAGAGAAGAAAATGCACAAGTTTGACTTAAATCAAGCAAAGGAAATCTTATCACCGACGATCTTGCCAGTTAATGACCAGCTTGCATGCATGCAATTCCCTAGTTTATGTTTGGGCAATTACCTCAAAGCCAGGTAGCTGCCAGAACTGGTTTTAAGAGCCACAACTAAAGGAGCTGTCTGGGACCTCAGAGGCCCATTAGCCTAACCTGAACATCAGGGCAAGTCACCTAGTGCATGAGAAAAGTAGAACCCTATGCACCAATCTTTGTCCAGGATCAGAGTAACCTGACATTTGTTTTATTCACCATGGTCCTCCCACTTGCCTCACCGGAAGGCTACATCAGCATGGAAGTAGAGCAGAAGGTGGTTAATGTGTCCCTCAATTTGGCAAAAGGATGAACACATCAGTCACATGAAAAGGAGAGTTCTGAACAGTTTACTGGCATCTCTTCTTTATATTTCATGGAGAGAGACACAGCGACCTAAAACATGAATATTGCATGCAGCAGTGGGGCACAGGTTCTAACCCCTAGTTATTTTCCCATCTCCAATCCCACAGCACAGACTTAGCACTTGGCAAGTAAACAGGCCCGAGGAGAAGGCAGTTAACTTGACATGCTCATGAATTAAAGCTTTAAGAAATCTATTTAATGCATTTACCCAACGATAAACATGAGGAAGAAAAGCTCCTTTTGCTATAGACAAAGCTGACACTTCCTTTAATGAATAGTTTGAAAACAGCTTCTAGTGCCAACAAGCCAATGAGGCAATGAATAAAGTAAAATAGCATTCTTTATTGTTTCCCATGCAGTATGTGGGATGCTTTTATCATGCAGCTGAACACCACCAATGTCTATGGTATTTTTAGCATTTAAACACTACCAAGGTCCATTTAGCATTTGAGGTTTGCCCAGCACTAACTCATAGCTGTTTCACTAGCAACTGGAGTAGATGAAATCTGAGCCCCTTGTCCTGAAATGCTTCATGGACTAGTTGTAAAGGACATTTGGGGTACAAGTCTTGGGATCATGCCAGTCACCCATGATTTGCTGGTATCACCCGTGGTGTTGATGATGACTGCCAGACCATAGTGCTGCATTAACATCACACAGACTGTGTTATCTCTTATCTCTTGCTCAAGTGATTTACTAGATCTTCTTAAGGCACATATGTATGAAACCTTTTGCACAGCTTTAGGTTCACCAAGGAAGATTTTTAGAGGACAGGAACAAGAAACATAAATTTGAGCAGGATTTCTTCTCCCCTTATTTCTTTCAAATGTTAATATAGTGAGTCTGATTGTTCCTTAACTTCCCCTACCTCTGCTAAGGCTTATTTACACCAAAATAAGCCCTCCATACATAAACCTTCTTCCAGGCACAATCATGACAGCCACACCTACTTTAGTTCATGAAGAAGTTTGGCTTGAATTTACCTTGACTTTTACACTAATGATGTGTGAAAAAGAAAACTGAGGTGCTTTGCTCTTCTCCATGCTGAGGTGACAGCATGGTTCACAGAGAGAGGTTCTACCCAGTCAGATGGTTAGGTCTAGAGTCTTTCTAAGTCTAGAAGAGAATTCAGAGAGACCTTGAAAATGTTTTAGTGCTTCAATCTAATTAAATGAAATTTTTCTTCCCTCACACCACCCCAAGCAGCACATTTTAACTTCTCCCTTTACACACATTTATATTCAACTGGCCAATAAACAAAAGTTGCTGAAATGCTCCTACATGCCTGGAAACAGTAAGATAAACCTGAAATAGTGTGGGCCACTGAAACAGTCAACACCCAGCAGTGAAGACTTCCAGAGGAATCTGAACTCAATTTGCTCTGTAGTGCCATCCCCTTTCCCAACAGGATGGTGGAAAGTCAGTTCAGAAGGTGGAGTCAGCTTCTTTGAACCAGCCAGCTAATAAATCCTTTTTTTCCTTGCTAGTGAAACAAAAAAAAATCAGGACACTTGTCATTTTCACTTGTCATTTTCACTTGTCATCTTCCCCAAAGAAAAAAAGTAGAATCTATCAAGAAAGGAGCTACCATCAAGAAAACTTTGCATTGCCTTTTGCTCAGAAACTCCTGGCACAGGAAATATCAGCTATTGCTTACTTCTTAAGCATGTGAAACGGAACCAAAGGAACAGAGTTAATACATCTGATATTTTAGCCAGTGGATTAAAACTGACTACATCACGCTCAGAATTACTCAAAAACTTAGGGATGTAACAATAACAACGTTAGACTGATTTTCAAAGATGCTCTCACTGCAGCCAGTGATGGTGGTGCTCAGAGTGGGCCATTTACCTGCCCTGGGCTGCACAAGCCCTGCTGCAGCCGCACAGCTGAGCCCAGGAGATAATTTGCCCATCTCTCTACAAAAATGCTATTTCACAATAGAAGTAGCAGAAAGTTTCTGAAGTCCTCTGTTGTATCCCAGAAGAGTGTTTAGGCTGCTAAATCATTCAGGCACTTTCAAAAGATTTCCTCAAGTTTGCAAATCTAATTGCTCATCTAAGCTTAATTCAGCTCAGTTTTAAAAACCAGCTAAATTGGTGCTAATGCTGATGACACTAAAAATGATCTTAAACTCATTTAAGGTTAATTTGGTAATTTACCAACATTAAGGTTAAGCTGACTAAAGGTGTTTTTTTAATAGAGAATTTTATAGAATTTGATTGGCTTGGCTATAATGGCAGAAAAACAGTTTGTTCAAACTTCTCTAATACTGACAAGCTCATAACTTTACTTCATGTAATTCTTTTCTAGATTAAAAAAAAAAAAGCCATAGAGGAAAACAACACCAATAAATACTGCTTTTGTTCTAGCACAGTTACTTGAATTTTTCAGGATATTTAGCAAAGCAATCACCAGCAGGGAAAAAGCACTCTTGTTTCCCCAACTTAAATCATCTTTCTGGTAAGGAGTAACCCTCTTGTATAAAAACTGCTGCTGTGAACAGGTCTAGACTTTACACAGCCATGGGTCACTAATTTAATTAGATTTCAAAGCAACTATTCTACCTTTACACTGAATACAATACTTCCTGTACCCTCCCTCATACTAAAAGGAATAAAACAATCCCCTAGAGGTTTACACCTCAATGCATGAGGAAACAACAACAAAGTGTACACACAATACCTTGAGTTACAGATGGGGTTTATATTGTTCCAGTTATTAGGAAAACCTTAACTACTTAAGTTGGTATTTTTAGCCAGGAAAACAAAAAAAAAACAAACCCTCTCTCCTTTCTGGTGAGACAGGATTCTGTTAGACCTGCTCTGCTCAGAAAATGACTGCCATCAGCCAGCCTCAGTAACTTCTCCAACTAAATAGGAGCTTTTCCACATACTAAAAACATGAAACAACCTTCTCTGTATGAATAAAATAAATTTGAAAAGTGAACTTTACTAGTAACAGTAGAAGTTATTGCCTTATATAAGAAAATAGTAGGGCTTCTAGGGTTTTGCTTGGGGGTAAATAGTAGGGTAGAGTGAAGATAGGAGCCCTGTGGTGTATCAGCATTTGGTCTCTTTCCTCCTTCCAAATGAAAATGGGGGCTGCAATTTCCACAAGGTTCTTGTACCACGCGTTACCACACATTTCTGACTCCACAAGCTTACTGCTTTCGTAATTTGAATCATCCAAAGCTGCATGGATTATTACCTGAGGAAATTGGAGGGTTTGCCTGCACCAAAAGCCACGAGGCAACAACAAGAAACCAAGTTCATATTTTCCTCCAGGAGCTCAAGTAGCATTTCAAAGAATTACACAAGATAGGAGCTGTTACTGGAAATGAAAGCACACTATAATAGATGGGATCATTTGCCTCCAGCTTCACCATCTACACATGACATGAAAATACCATTTGACACTATCATATTGCTACACATTTGTGCTGTTATTCAGCAACATAAAGGAAAACCATGCTACAACAACTCTATGGAACAGTCTATGCAAATAACTTTGTTACTGTTAACAACAATCCAATTTCACCTTGCTCTGCTAAACAGGATACTAATTCAGCCTTGGCCTAACTGTAACACATTTGTACAGAACCTTTCCTACTTTACTCATCCACATGAAAACAAGATGCCAGCTTCCATCACACAGGAAGGGCAGGGGCAGTTGCCAGGCTATAATCACAGATTCTTCTGGATCTCAATATAAGAGAAGCACTGCATTGATTCCCTAACCTGACAATAAATGCAGTTTTTCTGCAGGCAGCTATAGGCTACTCCTTCCCTTACATGCTGTGTACACAGTGAGAAAAAAGGATTTTGTAAGGAGTGGATATGATGATGCCAGTGCCAAAATTTCTGACAAGTCCAGTGCTTGTATTTTGTGGACAGCATTCCTGCTATCTGTATGGCAAATTACCAGCATAACCTATTCATACAATGCAGTATTTCTGGAAATATAATGGCAACGAGGACACAGCACTTTTGATGCACAAATGAAGCTGAAATTTTAATTGTCTGTTTTACTCTCTTGTGTTACCTAGTGGTAATGGTAATGATATAAAAGTGAAACAATTACAAAATGTATGAAAAGAGGTTTCTAAGCATCCATTCCTCTTTCTTATCTCACAATAAAACTACTGGGCCACAATAGTAATCTATCATCATTTAATGGAAATGAAAGTCAGTTAATTTACGATATCCAGTAATGTGCTATAAAGCAGGAATTTTAAAGAGAGTTGTTTCACAGCTTCTACGAATTTCAGTCTGTGGGTTCAGTTATTTTAAAGTCAGTGCTGTGATGAAAAACCAGACTTTCATCATATGAAAACTTGAAAAAATAAGCAGATATTTGAATGTAATTTAAAAATTCTCACGACAGAGAAGTCTGGTGATCCATGAAATGTCTAAACCACAGACCCAAACATATTGCATACTTTCATATGCACATGAAAGAAAAGGAGTAAATGAAAGTAAACAAGCAACATACAAAGGTGAGTTTATTTTAATCTGGTTATAAATAAAAACCACAAGGGCAAAATTGCTCCCCCAAAAGCTAGAAAGCAAATCACAAAAAGTGAAAAGAGTTTAATGGAGAAAAAAGACCACAGGAAAGAACAACAATGATGAAAAATTTACATGAAAGGAAACTGAATTATCTCTTTTCAAATGAAGCATTCTTTTTGAGTCACAGAAGACAGACACTCCTTTCACTGCAAGAAGTGAAATGCTGGAAAAAAGGAGGGCACAGCTAAGTGTAACTAAGGGGTTAACAGAAGTTTGGGGAGCGGGGTCCCTATCCTAATTAGGAACATAGCAAATAAAAAACAATTATTATGTTATCTTCTTAATTATGGTCATTTCAGCTTTACAAAGTGGTAAGCCATAAGAGCCAGCACTGAGGTGACCTTAGTATTAATTAGGAGACAGAGGGCAGAGCTGACAGGAAAATATCCCTTGGATACAACAGGATACAACAGGAAGAAGAGAGAAGAGACAAGGAGTCAGAGACAATCCAGCACCACATTATTCCCAAAGAAAGTACCACCTTGAGACACTTGAGGATGCCCTCAAAGGCCAGCACTGGGGACCTGAGGCACATGCACACAGAGCCCCTTGATACTCTAGAGAGCTGTAGCTGTAGGGATTTAACAGGAAGATGAAAGCTGTCCATGCCATATCCCTCCTTTTACCTTCTTCTACCCCACAGCTCTGTGCCTGAGCAGTGCCAGCTCAAAACCATACTTGCCACATGAGCAAATTTCTGGCTACTTCTATCTGCAATAGTGGCAAACATTTTCTTTTCTTATTTTTTTTAAACCACAGAGCTGCTTTATCTCCAGCCTAGCAGAAGTTCACATGGAGGGCTGACTAATTTGAACTGACTACAGACAAGCTGGTACAGGCATTACTGAGTAGCATAGACCAGGGACCACCAGAGAGAGACCAGCTTTGGTAGTAAATTCTAATTTATTCACAACACATGGAAGAATGTGTCAGCAAAGACTCTCAAAGTGAAGCATATTAATTAGTTAAGCCTACTCAAGTTTTGTGGCCATTTTAAAATTAACAGGGTTGAGTAAATTAGGGCAAGCAGACAAAAAGGCCCACATCCTCAAAAGCACATTGTGGGTATGCTGTGAATTGTCTTTGTTGATCTGGATCTAAATGGATTTCAAGGTCTAATAATGAATCAATGAGTTGAATACTGCTTCCTAGATTCCTATCTCTCTGTGATTAGGCTCTTATAACAACGTGGGATTCAGGGAGTGTCTTGCACTGCATTATATTAGACCAGAGCTGCTATTAAAGAACTTTGAAACTGAAATTATGTGAATGTTGACTCACCACAGTATGAACCATAAAGCTGAGTCCTGCTGTTGTCTTTTTTACATCTCCATGTAATCATATGCAAATTAAACAAAGACCAGTAACAGCAAAATAATAAAGCATGGTAGGCATCAAATTTGCTGTTATCTTTTATGGTACATATTTATAGGAGATGGATGAAGCACTTTACAGTTAAGCAAGAAATTTGTGATGAGAAGAGAAATACTTCTGCCTCCCAAACAATCAATAATATTTAATGTTAACATACCTGTTCCTTCGTTGCTCTTTTTTTCTGACTGTGCCACTTGTATCACTTCAGCAGCAGCATCCCTGACTACCAAGTCTTCATTCTGCAGCAGTAGAATCACACATTTCCATAGACCAAGGGTATCAGACAGTCCTATATTTATTTGTGGAGAAAAATTAGAGTTCTATTTCTTGCATGCATTCAAAGAAGTTAGAGAGTTCTGTTTTCACACCTAAACACAACACATGCAAAGCATTGGCAGACACTGGGAAAAAGGCTGGCAATAGGATCAAAGTATTTTCAGCATCTGTGAACCTTATCTAGGTGACAGATTCAGCTTGATTTAAACAGTGGGCAACAGATAAGAGAATGGGCCTCTCTATCCAGGTTCAACTTTAGTCATGAGTGCTCTCAATTTTCTACAATTTCTAGGAGTGCAGAATTCCTATTCTTATCAAAAATTCTGTGGCTGGAGATTGACCAACTCACTCTGATCATAGATTTGCTGTTGCAATCTGCCTGGAGCTTTCCTCAGATACTGCCACTGGTGCTGGGCACAAATGCCATTCCCTACTGGAAACGACTCCACCTTTCAGGGATCTACTCATCACCTCCTTCTCCCCACCTGTCCCCACCACTCACCAGCATGCCCTGCCAGCCTGACACTCACTCTCTGTTGGAAACAAGTTTAATCCATGGGGTGTTTACATGTACACAGCTAAGACTAACCAGAGAGAAGTGCCAAGAGGGAGGTGCTCATCTGGTAATGCCCAAGGCAGGCAGACAGCACACACCATCCCAGTGGCAATTCACACCTCACAAGCCACACTTCCCTTGCAAACCCTCGTGCCATTTACTGCTGCCACACCATGCATGACTGCCTAAGTCACACATCTGTACTCCTAGGTTTGCTGGAGTATTTTTCAGCTGACTTTTCAGGTCTTCTTGAACATCATGATTAAAAGAATCCACTGGAAGGTTAGTTTTAGATGCAGCCAGCTGTTAGGTATTACTTTCTGGGGACACATTCAATAACGTTATACTGGTAGAGCTCTAGGGCAGAATAATTATTCCCTAATAGATTCAATTGCCAGATTTCCCACTTAGACAAGTTTCTACTGTAACTCCAGAAGCAATGGAAGTCTAAAGGGAATTTGCATAAAGACTTTTTCTGAACCCTCAAGCAGCTTGATGAAGAGATGATGGGGTCACCCAGAACATACAGACTGACATTCACCCTCTTTCTCTTAGGAACATGGGAATGGAACCTCTTAGGAATGACTACAACTCCATTTCATACAACCACAGTTTCCTTTAACTTGTACTTTTTACTATATGTGGTCAAGCAAGCTGATGCAGAAGGCATAGAAGTCAAAGCTGTTTACATGCACACAATCCCTTTAAGGGAATTATTCTGGGTTTATACCACTAGAACTAATCATCAGCCCATGCCCTTGATTTGCCAAACTCCTCACTGCAGTACTGACAGTTTCACAGTTGTGAAGATCCCCAGACTGACAATTTTAGGCACTATGAAGGGTCAGCTCTCCATCTTTCTTCCTCTGGATCAATTTTCAGAGCAAAGAGCTAATTGATATCGTTTGCCCACTGAGGCCTTGGGGTTCTATTTTCTGGGCTGTTTGGGGAGCATTTATTCTTGTTTACTTGTCTGTTTTCACTTGTTTTGTTAGGATTTTACACAGGATACAAACTGCTGCTATTTTTTATTTGACTTTCACATCTTCCTGACTGAAAAGCATGGAAATAAGCAACTGTTTTGACAAGAAGAAAGAGGAAACTGTTGTCCATCATCTACAGACCACATCCAAATAACAACAGATGAGAAGCACAGCATTTGGGAGTTTTTCACTCCAATACTTCCATTGTCTTCATTTAACATAAAATGGCAATAATGTCTGTCCTATGAAGAGCTTTATCTAGATGGTGAAGATCAAGATTTCCAGAGCTGATACTCTGAGTACTTAACAGTGCAATGTCTATCTCATATAACAGATTTAGCTCTGGTAAATGTTAGCAATCCTCTAACCTCTTAAAAGGCACATCTCAAAATAGCTAATTTTTCACAAAACCACTATCTACAGATTAAGAAATATACTGTTCTTTTTGTATAAGAGATATTTGTATCCAGTCCACATGGATGGACTTGAGCTACTTAAACTAAAAACATTTATTTAACTACACTGGAATGAAGTACCACAAAGTTAAAAGTATCTAAAGCTGTTTTTCCTGTTCAGGATGCAAAATGACTTCTTCATCATCTGTTACTACCTATTCCTGCATATCCCCTGGCCCTTTAGTCACAAAATCACCCTGTTCTCTATTCACAGAAGGTAGGGGGGGAAAAAAAGCTAAAAGAAAAACCCATCTACTCTCCAGAACAAACCAGAGTTTCACTGAGCTTTGCCTACCAGTCACTAATGTACTGTTGAATAAGGCCGTGTAGGTTTTGTTTGTTCTCCTTCTTTCTTTGTTCTCTTAAGAGACAGCCTAATGTTAATTTAAAACAAAAGTCCTTACACCTGGGAGATATAATGTGATCCAATTATTAATCACTCTTATAGCAGAAAGTGTCTCCCATTACAAGACTGAAGCCCTTCATTTCAACATCCAGCCAGCACAGCTTTGTTACACTCCCAGTGTTAAACTAAATTCTGTCCACCTCACCAGCAGAGTACTACAGAAAGATTCAAGTCACAGAACAATTGCAAGCCAGTAATTCTGTACAGCAGTGTATAGTGACCAGGAGACATAACAACATCTCATAACAACATGTGCCCCTTCTACAGAGTTATTGCCAGAGGCTGGGCACATGTGCTTTTTCTACCAGAATTTAAATAAATCTAGATGTTTAGTAATTAAATACTATTAAAATTTTTTTAAAAAACCCTCTTTGTTTTGACTGTGCATACACATTTGAAATCATGTATTAATGGATTCCATCAAAAAGATCCAGAAAATTACTTTCAAGCTACTTACCAAGAATGAGCTTCTTACTGATGAGAAGGAATGACGTTACACTTTTAAGAACTTCAGCAGCTGCTAAGAGCATCTCTGTCTCTTGCTCATCTTCACAAAAAGACATTATCAGCTGAACCCACGTTTTCAAGACTTCTTCTGAAATCTGAAGGCACAGAAGATGTGAGAAGTATGCTGTACAAGCAGGTGTTACCTCTTACCATCCCACTGAACTATGGCCTGCCTAAGGGATACTGCTCATTAGTACATGCCCAGCTTTTTCAAAGTGGTGAATCCCACGTGAACATTTTAAAGTTCAGAAATTTTCTTTTAGTTAGAGCAGTATTCACAAGCAAGTCTTTCATTCTGCGCCTTCACACCAAACTCACCAACAACCACACAAGTCTATGTGTATTTTTGTGTCCTCAGTCCTTCTATACATGCAAGCCAAGGAGAAATATGCTGGTCCTTCGCTGAATTTCAGAGAGTGCCTCTGTGCCCATCTCTCCAGGCTGTCCAGGTCCTTCTGAAGAGCTGCACAGCCCCTGGGGTATCAGCCTCTCCTCCCCGCTTTCTGTTGCCAGTGAACTCCCTGAGGAGGCACCAGCTCCTTCATCCAAGCCATTGATGAAGAAATTAAACAATACTGGGCCCTGCACTGACCCCTGGGGACACCACTAGTGACCAACTATACCCTGTGACACTGCTTATGACCCTCTGGGATGTGCCGTTCAGCCAGTTCTCATCCCACCTCATTAACTGAGGAATAAATTAAACCTCAGTCATACTCTGCCTCATTCTGCCTGGTACAGGGCCATGGACCTGCACTGCACAAAGGGACACAGTCAGTGCATCCTACAGATTCTGTAACAGGTGAAAACAAAAAATAAAAGTCTCCCAAGATGTTACAATGACTCAGATTTCAAGCAGACACATAGACGGACTATCTAGAAAGACAGAATTTAACTTCTACTTTATGGAAGAGAAAACCCCTTCCACAGATGTAAATACTGAATGCAAGCCTAAAGAAATAATTTAGATGGAAAACTGATGTACCTGGTCTTTTCCAAAGCCAAAAGCTCTCTCTGTAGGTATATCTTAGATCTTCCATGATTTATATGCTTATTAGAGAAAGTTGTTGTAGCATTTCTAGTTAAGATTTTAACAGCATTTTGCATTAATTCCTCTTTGTTATGTTAACTCTAAGTACTCACACTATCCCTTTCCTTTAACAAAAAGGATCTAACATCATAATTCATGTTCCTCGATTCTTGTGTGCAAATCTCATTTTATATTTTTTATAATGAGACATGGTTATTAGCATATAATATTAATCCATTCTGCTGCTCATTCTATGAAAAATAATAGCTTTGTAAGGAAAATAAACTTCCTTTTAAAACAGATCATGAGAGTATTGTTTTAAAATATCCACTAAATGGGTTTTGTGTCTTTGAAAATATTTTTTAAAATGTCTAGCACTAAAGCTGCTTTTCCACTGCTCTACACATACATCTGTGACATCACAGATTGACAATTTAAAATTAAAAGAAATCTGAGCTGGCTGGGAACTGCACCCAACCACTGCTTCAGCTTCGTGCCTTCCTACCCCATGTGCTCTACTGTGGGCTTCTCCAAAACTCAAGAAACCACAACAAAGCTGCACTTCAGTGAATGGGCTGGATTCAGAACAAGGATTAAACACCGCAGGCATTCCCCTTTCCACATTATAGTGACCATTTTGGATGAGCTCAGAAGCTGAAATTACTCCATCAGAAATATTTACCTATGTATTGAATGTGAAATTACTTTGAGAGGGAGGTACTGAGATGGCATTCATGGCTGTGTCATTTCAGAATATGGCTGTGTATTCAGAGAGGAAGACATAACATCAAAAATGATGAATGGACACAAAAAACCACAAGCTTGGGGCTTAGATCTAAAAGATGCCACATTACTGATATCACTAAAACTCCAGGACTGCAAAACTGGTAACCAGCTCCATTTCCCTTACCTGCTGATGGTTCTGCAAATGGTGGATAATCAATTTGGAGGCAAATTTGAGAGCAATGGTTTGACCTTCGGAGCTGAGAAAACAAGGCAAAGGACATATCAAAAAGTCAGCTATTTCTGGCATCATTTCACCTCTAGAAGAAAACCAGCCAGCTCTTAATTATTTCTAATTATCACCAATGGATATTTTTCAAGCTGAGCATTTGGAGTTTTTACATTAGAGATCTAGATGTTAGCTAAGTACTCAGCTGATATGCAAATGAAACATGCCCTTACTTTCACTGCTCTCATGCTTATTTTCTATTTACATACTTACCATAGAGGAACACTTTTGAAAATGGAATCTTAGTTCAAATAAACCAGACATTATTTTAAATTGTGAACAAATGCATCTCTTGAAGCTGGTGTTTAGCTACAGAATATCTCTTCTACAACTGCTAGAAATGCTCCTAGTGCAAAATATGTCTGCTGCCAGCTTCCAAGCCTCTCTGCTGCCTAGCAGGATCTGAGGACATGGCTCTTCTGAAGCCTATTCCCACCATGGGCAATGGCAAGACCTGAACTGCAAGGCCTGCTATTTCAGCCATCTCCCTCTAACAGCCCCAGTCAGTGTCATTTTGCCACCAGTATCTTACTTCATCCCAGAAATGACCACTCCCCATCATCATAATTTGAACTTGAACAATTTAGTGCAAATCAGCAGCAAATATGCACAGCTATAAAACACTGTTTTACACTCTGTGCCCTCTATATTCCATGTTTGTAACACTGGACTGCAACATTTAAATGGCTTAAAGAACTATCAGAAACAGGATGTCATATTCTTAGAGCCTGGACACTGTAAGCCTGTTTGTCCATTCCATCATGAATGGATGGTCACAGCTTCTAATTCAGTAGGAACTACAAACTGGCTCCACATGTTCAGTGCTTTCTGCTGACTTTACAGTCTGTATAAGGAGTGCAAACCCTAAGGATTAGGATTAACCATTTCTGCCAATCCAACAAGTTAAATGAGATCTGTCATTCTTTCTACCAACCATCTGCCCATAAAGCAGGATAGGAGGGATGGCAGATGAGTGTATGGTTGGATCATTAATACTAATTGTTAATTCTACAGTAAAGTGGGTGTTTCCCCATTACCATTCAGGAAGAGCTATGCTCACTGGCTATCACAGGACAGCCAGAGTAACTTCTTCTTTCAGGAACTGTACTACTCAACACTTACAGAGTGCTAGTATGACTTGTGGGTCTTTTAAATAATTCAGATAAAGGTCTTACTTCTCTGAAAAAATCTCAAGAACCCACTTTATCAAAATAAGCCACACTCTCTTTTATGAAACACAGATTTTTAAATGAAAGGGCAGTCCCAAACCAATATATTAATGCTCAACATTGAAAGTTTTAAAAATATTTCAACATGCATACCTGCTGGAGATATCTGCAAGGTTTAAACTCCAGGTTACAAGTTCATTTGGATTCATTTTTATAGAGCATTCAGTCTTTGGAAGCACATTTCTGAGATCCATATTATAAAGAATTTCCAGCACCTGCAGACACAATTCACAAACAAAGAATTTACAGACAGTCTCAACAGGAATGTGCACATTTGAGATCAATAAAACATTGACTTAAGCTCCACTCCAAGAACACAAAGATTCTCTCTGGACAGTTCTAAGAAAGGAAAGAGGAAGTTCTTGCTTTTACACAAGAACATCTGCTACAAAACTATTGCACCTGTTCAGTGTAAAAAAATCCCAACTACTCACCTACTATTTAAAAAGCATAATGCATGTTTGAAATACATTTTTGAAAATTACAAATATAATCTAAAAATTAAAAACATAATTTACTGAAAACATACTAAATGTCAATAAAAAAGCACCCTCTTACCTTGCAAAAACACTGGGGATTTGTTTCCTTCAGAGCCATTGTGAGAAGAGTGTCTTCCAAACCAGTGAGTAAAGATAATACACCTCCTCTTCCTTCTGCAATCTGCTTGGAATTTCTTTGTTTCAGCCACAGCAGTATTGCTTCCAATGCCAGCAGACGCACTTCATGGAACTCACAGTGCAGGAGATGAGCTACTGACAGTGAGGGCTTGGCCATTTCCTTTGCAGCAGCTGAACCACAGCTCTGGATGCCAGGACCTGCAGTCACTGACAGCACTGATATTACAAGTCTGGTGATGCTCTGGAGATACTGTATCAGTCCTGGTACTGCAGGGGAGTAGGGAATACCAGACACCAATTCTGAATCTGAAATGACTCTGTTCATCTCTTCCCAAAAGTCAAGCAATTGCATTCCTGGAATGAGAGTAACACTTAGTAAAGTGAACAAATAGAAGATGTTACCGTCTGCTCCAGGCCATGAAGTTTACAAATATCAGGTATGCAAAAGATATCATAAAATTCAGGCATGAAATGAAAATCAGAGTTCTCATTCATTTTAAGCTGATTCCAAAGTATTAAAAAGCTTTGCTAGATATCACATGTATTCACATTTAAATCAAAAGAAACAAGGACACAGAGTTTTCTGAGAACTATGATTGTTCAACACGTGACTTGAAAGTTTCAAGCAACTTAAAAAATGCTACAGAACCTTGCAAATTGCCTGCAATATTTACAATTACATCTGTTCGGTAAGTATTTCTTTAAATCAATACAATATTGCAAATTGTAAAAGCCTACCATTTCTAACTTTGCAGAAACTGATTAACCCAAATAAACTACTAAATATATGTGGGGAAAATGTAGATAGTTAGCTCTAAAATGAGAGACCAGACTGAACGAAGTGCTGTCAGTCAGACTACTCAGCTGCAACGGAACTCAGGAGAAATGATGACAGAGGCCATTCTGATAACACTGGAAATCTCATGCCTTCATAGCTTTAGTCAGAAAAGATTGCTATTAAGAAGATGCCCCTTCAAGATAAATAGGCCTGTCCTGTGTGTATCAGTCTAAAGAATTTACTTATTAAAAAACCCAGGATACTTTTCCTATCCTT
The DNA here is from genome assembly GCA_013401135.1 of Cettia cetti. Lineage (NCBI taxonomy): Eukaryota > Metazoa > Chordata > Aves > Passeriformes > Sylviidae > Cettia > Cettia cetti. Next base: position 23,964 of record VZUI01043437.1, on the reverse strand, counting down.
ATTCATTTTGAACAGTTAACATAGCTGAGAAAACAAAGGAGCTGCACTGTAACCCCTCTTATGTATCAGCACAGGAACTGAGACATTCCAGCCATTTACATTGGTGCAACCTTGTCCACATGGCCCAGCACAGTCTGAGAACCTTCTTTAGTGCTTGGCCACCTCCTGGAGTGAACAAAGAGGCCACTGCCATCTGTGATACCAGAGGGTTTCAGGCTTTAGAAGAGTTGGCAATGTATACACAAAATGAAAGAAAAAAATCATCAATGGTCCTATCTCACACCCACATAGCCTGAAGTACTCATGAGCCTTGAGTTCAGCCTTCTTCTCCACCATCAGTAGGAACAAACCATTCTATAATATTGAAACCATTTTGCCCAGTTCCGTGTCTGTACAGCTTGTACTGCAAGAAAATAAACATGCTCTACCCCACAAAATTCAAATGCAAGTAGGGGGAAATCACAAAAGAACAGAGAATTGTGCCACTAGTGCTAGGGGATGTTGGAAGTTTAGGGCTTTTTAAATGTAAAAATGCACTGAAGGTAAATACAGAGACTAAAAAACCTTACATTTCTTCAGTATCTGAAGAAGACAATTCATTGCCTATTTATTGTCTTTCCTATTTATAATTAAACATTGAGAACGGCTAAAAGCCTGTCCAAATAGTCCTACAAAACTCCTGAATTTGACATGAAGCCATAGCACAAATATAGATTCATTTTGTTGTCCATGAAGAAATTTCTCTAAGCCTTCTATTTACAGTTAAATATCCTGCCCTTTCATATTCAGATTCTTCCAAAGCCATCTTAATTTGTTTGACATTTACACAGAACGCTGACATGGTTGTACACTGTCTAGCACATAAGACAGAACCATTTCTGAGTAATTCTGGACACACTTCAAAGAAATCTAGCATTTGTAAAAAAATTTCAGACATATTGCCCAACTATTAGCTCTGTCATTCACATTTTCGCTACAGTTTCTTTTCTGAAGGGACTTGATGCAGTCAAAGGAACTCCAGTATCAGTGCAAAGCTGTCTCACAGCATTATTCTCTACATGACACAGCTGACTTCTGTGTATATTTCATTTGCTACATTTCTAAACCCCCTCCAAACACACTGCTTTCACACACTGGCATCATAGCATATACTAGCATTAATGCCCGTGTCACACGACACGAATCCAACTGCCAGAATTCCTTAATTTCTGAGCTGTCTGGTTGCCTTGGAGAGGGATTAGGCCTTCGTCTCAGTCATTACACAGCCTGACTCCACAGACAGCAGTTTAACAACAGAAATAATCCCAGGCAGCTTAAAGAAAAAGGCTCAAGGTCAAACACCCCAGTTCAAGAGGCGCAACAGCTCCAGTTTCGGAGCACTGCACCCTCTCAGGTTCCTACCTGCTCCCCTCCTCAGCTGCCCTTCAGCAACACACATATCAACCGGCTCAGCTCCTCGGACCAAGGGTGTACTTGTAGGTACATTGCAAGAGAAAGGCTTTTATCTTCTGGTTACGTTGCTGTACATTGAGGTGAGCCACATTCAAGCAGTAATGGGAAACCTGACAGGATGGCAGGGTTAAAGCTCCAGAGCATGGAAAGGCAGAGCAGTATTAAGTGCACACAGAGAGGGAGCAACAGAGAGAGAAAAAAATAAGGGGAAAGGGGGAGGGTGTCTTCCATTTTGTTGGTGTCAATGCTGCCAACTTTGCCAGAGCCTACAACTCAACATCAGAGAGAGTGGTGACCCTCCCATGGACTCCAGGAGCTGGCCATGCACTGACCTTCAAACTCAGCAAACTTTCGGTGGTATTTTGCAAGGTCAGCACAACTTCTCTTTATATTTTCATTTTTGAAGGGGAAAACTACTTTCATATAAAAACAGAGCAGAGCTACTCACTCTCAGAACTACCAGCTTGCAGAGACTGTGATACAAGTCTTTGGCCACAGATCCTCTTTTTCTGTACATATCCAATACTTCTGCTTTGGAAGCCTTTTGCATGACTTCTTTTTTTCCCATGCAATTGTGAAAGACTGGACACTGTGGCTCATCTATTTTACAGAAAGTCTCTTTAAAACTGGATGTCTCAATGGCAAGGCCATCAGCAAAATAAGACTGACTGAATATTTGCTTAGCCTCAGCACACCAGAAAGGAAATCCTGCATTCATCTTGTGCTCCACATGTTCTCCAACACTCTTTTTTCACACAAATATGTACAAAAGGAAAGAATGCCCCTGTCTTATTGCAATGCAGTGGAAATATTCCTGCTTTCAACTTCATCACAAAGAAATCTTTCCAGGCTTTCAAGTAAATGTTTTCTCATCTGCTTAGCTTTAAGTAAACTCTTTCCTTTGGCTTACATCAAAATATCCAACTAAATCAGAAAACCACACTGGTTCCCAAAGTAAATGTCAGCCTCTGTTGTTAAGATACAGTAACAGCATACTTTTATTTACAAACAAACATCACTGTACAGTTTGAATGACCAGCTGCTGTGAGAAGGGAGAAAAAATTTTGGCTGACCAAAGCAGGGTCCTGGCAAACAGAAGTCTCTCCAGGACGCTGACAGATGCAAAAGAGGCCTCAAGAACTAAGTGGATTTAATTTTATTTTTTCCCCCTTAAGGACTGCTTCATTTGTGGACAGGAAGAACTTCAGCCTGCTTCTAGTACAGGAGGCATCTTACACAATCACTTGGTTCTCTTCAACACCCGACACAAACATCCTCAATCCCTTTGTGTCCCCCACACTGATACATGCATACATCATCTATGTCACGGCACCTAGGTTTGAGGGGCTGTGTTTTTGATCCAACTTGTGATCAACTGATGTTCTACCATGTATATGAAGTAAAATGGCCTTTCACCATCTGAAAATAAAGAGGAAAGGAAGAGGAGAAGAATGGAATTAGGAATGGATGAATCTCTAGTTATAAACCTCCTCAAAATTTAGCGGTCCCCAAATCTGTGCCCTGCCTGTCTCTCCTGCTCTTCCCTGCAGTGGCAAGCAGGACCTATTCAGTCTGTTCCCAGAGTAAGCAGATACATAGAGCAAGGACACAAAAGTCCCTGCTCAGGGAGTAACAAACCAGCAGCTGATGGACAGCTCAGCTGATATTTCATCTCAGAGGCATCTCAGCTGATATTTCATCTCTGTTCAAAAGTAAGAGAAGTAGTCTGACTTCCTTCCATATTTAAACCTAAACTTGCTTCACCACCTTGCAGAGTTGACACATTTCTGTAGGATTTGGTAATTTCACAGTGATTATTTAGCTACTGCCAAGTGGACAACTCTCCTGATCACCAGGTGCACTGTGTGAGCAGCTTCCTTCTCTACATGTGATTAGCACAGCTCTAAGTATTTGCACACATCTAGATAAATATTGACAGTAAATCCTGTATGCAGGCCCTCAAGCATCCAAACCATCTTCCATGTTCCCACCAGAGGCTCCAGAAAAAAAAAAAAAACAAAGCAGGGGACAAGGAGGGAAGTTACTACCAGCATCAGAAAACTTACTGACACTCTGCAAAGGCAGACAAAAATTGCCAAAGCAGCAATAAAATGCTGGTGTGCCTGCAGCATATTGTTATGGGAAGAGGCTCTGAGCATCAAAAATCTGGATATCCATCATTATTCAACAAGATCTGCAAGAAAGCGCAACTGTTTATGAACTGAGGTTAAAATACACTCTCAAACTCCCAGCCATGGACATCTAAGAGATCATATGAATAGGGAGTAGGCTGAGGTAATCAATGCCAAGAAGAGATTTTCCTAGACAAGTACTAAGGAAAAGTATTTTCTTTCATATTTTTCCTTTTTATTAAAAGTGGATTAGGCAAAGTCACTGCTAAATGGAAATAAAACCACAAAGAACAGAAAGGTCTGTTTCATTACACAGCCATACTAAGGTGACTGTTGATCATAAAAAGGGCTTATTTTAAGCAGGATGTTTTCTTTTAAAGACATCTGCAACTTCTTCAACATCAGAGACTAGGCATCAGAACTCACAATACAATTCAAAACTACATCCATGACTGATTACCAGAATCCACAGATAATTTCTTGTTGAGGGCACAAGCATCCCATTGCACTTTGTACAGCATAAGGGAAAGTTTCCAAAGGAAAATAGAAGGGAAAAAACGCCCACATTATATCTGGACACTGAAACAGGTTTTGTTTTTTTTTTTTTAACAGCTTCTCTCTGTCCCAGCACTGAGTTTTCCAGTATTTTGCATTCATATAAAATCATAAAACCCCATGGAGACAGTGCAAGTCAGTCCATGGTACATGTTGGAATCTAATGAGAACTGATTTTGAAAGGATGAGCAGTCTCTGTCTTCACGTGGGGACAGAATTTTAACTGCTAACATTAATAAACATGACCAATTCCACTTTCCCTTACTGTCACATGGAACACCTTTCCATACTCCCTGCTCAACACAGCACTCCATCAGAATCATGCCTACCTTCCACAACCCTCCTCTGATCACTGTGTCTGCCATCATTCTAAAATCACTTCTACTTTCCTGCTCCTCTACCTGTGTCACAAGTTCTGCCTCTAGTGTTTCTTTGACAGCTGTTGATGTTGCACATATCCATCTCCTTTCTCCAAAAATGTATTCCTTTCAGCCTTGGCCCATTTGTTTTGTTCTTTTGTCTCACACTAACTTTTGATCAGCCTCTGGACCACCTCAGCATCCCTCATTTGCTCTGCCTCTGGCATTTTACTGTCCCAGTCACTCCCTGTGTCCTGGACTTCCAACAATGCCCCCTCAACTTCTTCACTCTCCTGTCTGCAATGAATTAGAACACTGAGTACTTAAAAACATTTCCTTTTGACTTGTCTAATGTTAGTAGGCACAGAGAATTTAGATGATCCTGTAAATATGTTTTAAATCTTTACCTTCCTTAAGTTAAAAATATTTACCCAGTGCCACAGTCAATACACCAGCAAACTTTATATAATTTCTGACAACACACAAAAGAAACCCAACCTGCCTTCAATTTGTTAAGAGTGATTTTAAGTTTAAGCTAATTAGACAAAATAACCAAAACACATGTTAACAAGCTGCCAATTTTTTATTCAAATAACTCTTTGGTCACACTTAAGGATCTAGGTAAAAAAAAAAAAAGTTGAAGTATGGCTAAAATAATCAACCCTGTCTTTTTTTTTTACTAGTCAAAAATCATAATTCTTTAAGTTAGCCTGCAGGAAAAACTTGGCGACCTATCTTTTAGCTCCTTTCCAAAGTAATAAAATATTAAGTATGATACAGAAGAAAAGTGGCCATACGCTTCAAATGCTACTTAAAAGTCCTAGAAATCATATAATTTGGACAAACATTTAAGACATTCCTATGTAAAGACCAGTTTGTGCTTTCCTTGCAAAGTATTGCAAAGCATCCAGACATTTCATAATCCACATTATTTTAATAATTTTATAACTTCTAATTAAAAAAGGACATCTATAACCAAGAGAATGGTATTTGCACTGTATGTTATTTAAAATGGTATTTTGTATTTGAAGACAAAACCTGCAGACAGTTGAAATAATAGCCCATGTTTCCGATTGCATACACACACACACATGCAGTGCACAGTATTTTTTGTAACCATTTCTTTCGATTGTGAGCAGCATTTAAGAATCTTAACCAAGCTACATCTACAGAAGGTTTAAGTATTTGGAAGACAGCAAGAAAATGGAATATGTTTTTGTAAAACTCAAGGAAAGAAAATAAGTAAAAGTAGAATACTGGCTGCTCCATTTTGGTATCAAAACAATCTTTTTATTAACAGGATTAATCATGTAAATTCTAAGTAACTGTTCCCACGTTTGACAACAACATTGGAGTGTGGTTAATTTCAAGAACTTTTATAAATTCTTCCACCTCAAATGTAGAAAGGAAAAATGCTTGGTTAGACTACATTTTTTCCTAAATCACAGATTCATCCTATTTGACGTCCTTTTAAAATGTTTTCTCTCTCCCACCAAAATTGAATTTTGAAGACACTACACTTGACAACAGGCAAAACCAGCCAGCAGATTGACAGCATATATACAGGACAAAGCATCAACTTGGCAGGATTATTTTTAGTAAAATTTTCTTTCATCTTTTCCCTTTTCTGTTCTACATCCTACTTCACTTACGTTGACAGGACTCTATCAACAAGTGCCATTTTTTGGAATACACCCCTGGCCAAAATGTGCTTCTATTAGTCAAGTATATTACAGAGAGTTGCATCCATTTTCCCCTTCATTAAATGAAAAAAATACTACAAGAAAACTTTTTCAAGATGTGAGCAAGAAGGAAAATGTGACCACTCTGTCTTGTGTCATTCTTCATCTGTTACAGAGAGACAGGGCATCCCAGATCTGAGCTCTCACTGCAATTCAACACTCCGGCTCCTGCGTTACCTGCACTGCAGATCACAGTAACATTCTCATCTTGTTTTGCTTCAAACATCAATTTCCAGAAGATCTGAAAGCAGGAATGTCCATGACAGGTCCTCTCAGAAGTTCACATATTCAGCAGAGAAACCTTATTTAGTGAAACAGTGTATCACACCAGAGCCCTGTATTCCATCTCTTGCAAAGCCCATCTCTGAGCGCACTGGAAAAGGTGTAACCTCAGATGCACACATGGATCTGGAGCTCTACAGCTCAACAGACCTCTGCTTCTAACTCCTCCTGATCAAAACTTGTGAATTTGCAAATAATCATATGCACAGCTAATGCTGGACATCTTCCCACCTGGACTCGGGGTCATTTTTCCCACCCCAAAATGCCTACAAATGTTACTTTATTCCTCTGTAATATCAGAAGCAGGGTGAAAGTGCCAGAACATCCTCTACAAGAGAATGGCTTTGTTTTTCCATTAGAATGAAAAGGCCCTAGACATCTGCGATTTCTGATCTAGAAAAACAGTTTATGTGGAGAAAATACATCAAAGAGGTCTGCAAGAACAAATTCCCTGGACGCTATTAATAATTATTAATAGTGACAATAGACATTAGCTCATCAAATAATCCTATACCTGATAAGAACTTTCTTTACTCTCAATAAAGGTAAAAATAGCATTTCTATATTTTAACTTTTTCATTTTTTTAAGGCTTGCTTCCAACCACAATTGATAATAGAATAAAAATATTTTTTAATTTATATAGTCTTGGCATTATGTATTGCCTCAGCATATCTGAAAGCCCCCAGGCACAGCAAGAGCTGAGAAAAAAGATCTAGATTTTGCCTATTGCCTCAAGGAAAGAAAACTGCCTTTTCCCAGTGACATGAATCAGGCAACACTTCCATCCAGTCCAGCAAATAGGAATAACTATGGGGTTTGGGTTGCTTTGTTTTGTTTAAGATAAATAATCATCATTTAACCAGCAGTAAATTTTTAGCTGGACAAGATGCTCTTGGTATCCATTACTCCCTGCCTTCCCTCGATGACATTTTAAAGCTGATGTTTTTTATATTTGTGAAGTGAATTCCCAAAGCATATCCTGCACTTTAAGAGACAGATTTTATTAATTGAAAACAACAAATCACTTACAGAAAATAATCATAATGTAGGAAAGACCTAGGCAGAGCTGTACTCTGAAAACCTCTTTGTAATTGTAGCCTCTTTAGACAGGCATAATCAATTAGAAGTGGTCTGATTTTAACCAGTTGCAGGCTCATTACATTGCATTCCCATTTCTGTTGATGAAAATCAGTTTCAGCCTGTGGCCTGGAACTCATATACAGCACTTCCTGGGGCCTCTTAGATAAACACATCAAGAAACAGTTTTATTTGGATTTGCCCCTCACCCTTTATTCATTGAAACAACTTTACAAATCAAGATTAAAACAGAGAAAAATTGGCTCATAACCAGAGATATGCATGTATGAGTAAGATATTTAATCTCAGAAAAGTATAACGCTTCAATTAATAATCATATCTTAAAAACATTTAAATTGGAGACTCAAAACATTCCGTTTTAACTGGTGAGTTTAGTCTTTCTCTTACTGTGTCATGGGACACTCAGTTTCTATTTAATATAAACACATTACTCCTTCCTTTCAGAAGGTTTCTTGCCTGTGATACATAAAATTGTCCCCAATGTATCTTCAAGTTTTCAAAACAGTACTTCCAGCCTAAGTTTTCACTCTCTGTAGACAGTGCCTGAAATGTGTAATTTTAAACCTATGTAGGAAAGAAACTTTTAAGCAAAACAATACTAATGAATTATCCCCAAGCAGAGAGTATCTGCAAAAATAATTGCTTTCCTTCTGCAGAAATTGTACCTTACAGCACCTAGGTTTGCTACAGTCCACATAAGCTTTGAAAAATAAATGAATTCACTACAGTTGGTAATCCAGACACAGCACGGTGCAATCCCTCAGGCTCAAAGGGCTATTCACAAGTCAGGGGCATTAAAAAAAAAGGAGGGGTGTTTCCTGGTGTGGAGTGGTCCATAAAAGCCTTTGCAAATGTGCAGCAATTGCTTAAAACCAGAACAGACAAGTAAACTCCAAGGATAACTGAAATAGGGAAGAGACTGATAAAGGAAATAAAATGCCCACTAAGTAAGCAAAACGAGGAGACCTCCCCTGGAGTACTGGCTGTTCCTTCCTAAAAGAAAATATAAAAATAGAGCTGAAGGTTGAGTGACAAGAATAATCAGAAGATGGAAAAACTTCAGATGAAGAGAACAGAGAAAAACCAGGATGATTCATACCACCAAAGAAGCTGAACAGAGGTAGAGGATCACGATTTAAAAAGTGTAAAAATTAAAAGCCCCAAAAAGATCTCTCTTTTGAAAAGGAGTATTCAAAGTAAAGAAGTAAAAAGGGTGATGAGGCCAAATATGGTTGAGGGAGGCTTTGGGGGTTGTTTCTGTTTATTTTGTAGTTATGATAAACAGCTAGACTCTCTAACGTACTGCAAAAGACTATCGCTAAGGCCAGTAGCACATGAGGATTTAAAAAACTTTATTTTGTAGTAATTACAAAAACAAGTAAATATATATTGTAATATAAGAATTATTCATGGTAGATATAGCTTAGCCCCAGAAAAACCAGTAAGAAGCCAGGAAAAAAATTATGCCTACAGACAAGTTATATTGAAACTGCCTTAGATAAGGTGGTGTATTCCACCCTATAAAGCATGTGGCCCTTGCCTAGTTACTCTGCATGTCTGTCCTTCTGTTTTAAGGGCCAGTTCTGCATCAGCCTGTGTGAAGAAGTTCATTTCAGACATGTTCATCACCAATTTGCTCTCTCAACAACTATCACTATTTGAACTGCACATTCACAAGAAATCATACCAATAGCAATTTTAGAATTAGAGTGGAACTACACCAACTAAAGGACTAGGCAAAAAAGCAAAATAAATTGATTTTAAAATTAACATGACTATCTGAAATAAAGAATGGCTCCAGTGACTTAAATGCAGAGTTAAGAATTTTAATGAAATGACAGAACTATTCATTAATTGCCTTCCTGGACTGACAAGATAATTTATTACTCACTTGCTCATAAGAAATGAATACATCAGGCCCACAAGGAAGCTACTAACAGCTGATTGAAAGCTGGCACATGTGAAAGGATGTTCCTTCCTCCATACCTTTGTTTTTCTTATTGTTCACAGCTTGTTTTGTACTCTTGCTAACTGTAATCTACAACATTAAAACACTGATTGTTCTCACTGGTCTTTCAAAAAATTCCCACTGATAAAGAATCAAAATGAAAAAAGAAACTGAAAGAAACTCTCAGAGCTGTTTTCAATAAAACTTCTAAACATTAGAAAACACTTTCAGGTGTCTCAAGAAGGAACATTTCTGTGGCTTACTGGAAAGGTTAAAGTAGCTGTAGTCCAGGATTTGGATTTTGGATCAAAAAACCCCCATTTTGGAACATGGACATAATCTTTTTTTGTTGCTAGCCATTCTGCAAGATCATCCATTTGAGCCTTGACATGGAGCCATACCTCGGTCTTCTCCTCAACAAAACCAGGACTAGTTCTTGAGAAGGCAGAATTAAGGGCCTTCAAAGCACCTAAAGGATTCCAGAAGTCAGTAGATAACTTGAACACAAGTAATAGACTATAGTTTATCCAGATTCAACAGAGCTCAGAATTAGATACAGATATTAAGTTCAATGTAGAGAATAGTACATTTGACTTACCTTGCTTTTGAAACTTCTCCAGGTGAGTACTCAACATCACAAGGACATCAAGATAGGCAGCTCTGGTCACCAAACAAGGATTTAGCCTAAAAAAAAAAAAAAATCAAGTTTTTGAAGCTTAAATCCTTATAACCCTATGCTCAGAAACAGCAGTAAAACAAACTAGTTTGGCATGTCTATTTTAATTAATCAATCGGTCAAATTAGGTTGCATATATAAAATAATAAGGCCAAGTTATCTAAGCTTCACTTCCTGGTCCTTTCTGAGTGATAGTGTCCCCTGCAGAACTGGCAACACCTTCTTCCTCCAGCCATTCCACTCAATGGCAGTTGATACAGTTCATTATTACTGGAGGAACCAACTCCTTGTAGCACCTACTACATCTTTGTTTTGTTTATAGATAATGTGTGTAACTAAATGCATGAACAAAATAAGTTTTCAGTTCTTAAAGCTCATGAAAGAGAAACTTCCCTTGCAAGGTACCTCCTACCTACTATTTTAATGGCCATAGCTCTCTCACTGCTCTGATGAAGACCAGAGGTGTTCATGTTTTTTAAATTAGTTATTTCTTTTTCCAAACAAGAATATTTGGGATTTTGTGTATATAATGGAAATTGGTAATAAGCTACTTTCTGCTGTACCTTTTCAATTTGCAAGTGAGAAACATCTATTTTCTCTCCAATTAGAAAAATAAAGTTAGGTTAACCACTTCATTTTTCTTTGTATTACTATCACTGAAACATATTTAGCCATGAAAACTTTTTAAAAATATAACTTAAAATGTGAACAAACAGGAAATCTAGTTCAAAATACAGAAATTATTCCAAAGAGCGCAATGGGATTTGTACTAAAACAAAAACTTTCAGAATCATGCAGCACAAGCTTGAAGTATGACTAATTCTGTTCAGTATTTTATTTTTATTTTATCTGGCACTTTCTTTGTATGCTTATCTTGATGTTTGAAACTCTTTCAAAAATTGTTATTTAAAAATGTTCCAACAAACATTCTGAACTCTAACATCCTTAAAATTCAAGGAAAAAAAAAAAGTTTTTCATGTCAGATATGTGACCATGACATAAAAATGAAAGGCTGGAGGTTCTTACATAGTTTGGCCGCTGTATTTGCCCATGGAGAGTTAGCCTATGAACCTAGTAAAAAAGACAACTTTAACCAGAAACATTGTTCACACCTTCAGTAATAAACTCTGCAAGATGACTAAAATACTCATGCCTTCTTTTATGGCCTACAATATTAGGCATCTACATAACACACAGCAGAATACGTGCCACCAGGATCTCTCTTTAGAAAAGTTTTTTCTCCTTCTGCATAAAAAGAGACCTTTTGGACATTTTCTTACTAGTGAAGACTTTCTTATTAGATTCATACCTCCCCAAACTTCTTCATGCTTGCTTCCTACCACTTGCCTTAAAGCACAAGAGCCCAAAGCTGCCTGCTGAGAAGATGCACGTCAACAAGAACCAAAGCCTTAAGAAGCCAAAGCAATTTTAACATGGCCTATTTTTGAAGAGTCACATTAGGCAGACTTTATTTCTATCCACCCTGGTTGAGCAAAGATCTTCCTGAACCTTGGACATCCAGTTGCTGCCTGAGTTGTTCTTTTCAAATGTGTGTGAAAGCACCACCAAGGAATACTCATGGAGTTGGGAGCTCAATCCATGAGAAAACAGAGGGACTGATCAGTCAAAGGCTCACAAGAAAAACAAACAACAAGATATCTCTCACAAATGGATGAAAGCAGCCACGGAAGTTTTCAGCCAATATGAGGAACCTGATGGGTCTACTGTACTTCAGCTTCCTCAAAAAACTGGAAGATTTGCTTATCATTCCATGTTTTCAGTGGAAAAAAAATTTCCAATGTACAAACTGTGCCCTGGGCAAAACATGGCTGATGCAACTTTTACTGAAGAAGAGGCAACAGCAACACTGGCATGTTTTTTATTCTAGTCCAGCTTTTAAGCACTTACCACTTCATTTTAAGTATGTGCATATGCCTGTTTTGATTTTGAAATGAGACTTTTCCAGCATAAAACATGCCAGACATTTGTCCTTGACTGGTTCCGTTGCTCTGGTGATGCTAATGAATTCACATCCATATGTGCCAGACGGACACAACAGGAAATTCAGTTTTCCAAACACAAGAAATTTCAGTCATGCTCAGACTGTAGCAGAAAGCTCAGTCTTGAAGACAATCAAACTGTGATTTACGTAACAGATCTGACAGCCAAAAATCACAATGCTGAACATTTCAAATGATGTACTGCACAGCATTTAACATGACCTGTTCGTGCAGAACTTCAGCAACAAGAGTGGGAATAGTACACGATGTTTCCTTTTTAGCACCAGTATCAATAAAGTGGTGTCCCCATAAACAAGATTTGAGGAAATCTGTCTCCAAACAAGAAAGTCACAGCAGTAGCAAAAGGTGGGAGCTCCAGACATGTGGAACAGCATTCCTTTTTTTCTGTTCAAACCCCCAAAATTATTTCATTTCCCTTCCAATCTGATTAATAACGGAAACAAACACATCATATGCTCACTCCAGATGATAAACTGTACATGACTCTGAACGGGGTAGATCTAGAGACGGCTAGGACTCTCATATCTAAGGGTATATCCACCCAGAAATATAAAATAGCTATCAAAACAACATTCATACTATTACACATCTATTTTAATAGCAGGTTAGTGATGCCAGGGCACAGATCCATACCTGATTAAAGCAATGCTTTGTCTATGCCAGCCAGTAGTTTAGTGTAACAACAGCACATCTGGAAGTCAAAGAGCTGGCACCAAAGACAAAATGGCAAACCGACATACTATGAACAGAGGCCTTAAATCATAATTTTCAGGTCAATTTGTTGCTTTGTGTTTTGATATAGAGCTTATAGCCAGCCTGCTCCTGGAATCTTACTGCACTTAGAAGCTTGCTCCACACTTTCTAGTACTCCATAATGCTCTCACTTGGAGCTTGACTGGTGGAAATAGAAATCAGGTCACAAGCAACTGCTGCACTAAGTTTCATTCACAGCTAATACTGCAGAATGTTTCAACACATCTGACCAAAGAGAGGACCAAAGCCTGTCTGCCCTGAGTAACATGTGAAACTCAAGCACTGTCACAGGCTGGACCTGCCAGGGAGAGGGAAGGAAGACTCCTGCAACAGGCAGGAACAGAAAGGATTACTACTTCCAATTACTACTTAGCAAGAACAAGATGCAGAAAAAACACAATTCCAATTTAATCAAGGAGAACAAAATGATGATGGGAGGAGCTGCTGTGTTCCTACCAGATCATCCTATGAGGATAGGCTAAGAGAACTGGGATTGTTCAGCATCAAAAAGATTGCAGCCTTTCGGTACCTAAAGGGAGTCTGCAAGGAAGAGAGAAGACTTTACAACAGCCTGCAGTGACAGAACAAGGGGGAAATGATTCGAACAAGAGCAGGCTTAAATCAAGAAGAAATCCTTTGCTGTGGGTGTGGTGAGGCACTGGAATAGGTAGCCCAGAGAAGTTGTGCATGCCCCATCCCTGGAGGTGTTCAAGGCCAGCTTGGATGGGGCTCTGAAGAACCTGTTCTAGTTGAAGGTGTCCTCAGCTCATAGCAGAGGAGTTGAAACTCTTTAAGGTCCATTTCAATCCAGGTGATTCTATGATTCTACAACCATGGAACTCCACAGAATATACAGGGTCATTAAAAGACACAAATCAAAAAAGTTAAAGAGACTGAAGATTTTAAAGTGTTTACACTTTTTTTTTTTTTTTTTTTTTTTTTTGTAATGGCTCAAATCTCTAACCTTACAGTATCTTCACTATGGTGAAAATGTGTCTTTTTTTCTTACTATTTTAGGTAGGCCTGGCTGAACAGAAGAAAATCTGAAAACACAGGTGGCAGTTTGCGTAGTATTGACGCTTCATAGCAGATTTCTGGAATAGATAGTCTGAAAATAAAAGTCTTCCAAACCTACTCAGCTTCTTGTCATTAATGCAGAACAAGTAATTGGGGATAGAATAGACATACTTCTTTGCAATTGTATTTTCAATTCTGGCATGTGAATATAAAATTTAAAAGGAGTTCAAGACACTTGCAGGAGGAAACCTTTTGTTAGCCGTTTAGAGTCCAGGGACTTTTGTTCAAAGAAAAAGGTTAATGGAGCTAAAGAGTCCATTAAAATTCACAGGCTCCTGTTCACAGGCCTTTGAAGAGGCCTAGGTTAAGCACTTACAGAATATTATATGACCAGAGTAACAAAGAGCTATTTGTTTTCCACAAGGAACTGCCTGGTAGGTGAATGAGGAAGCATACCCTTCAGGAGATATTCCCTCTCTGGAGATGTAAATCAGACTGGGCAGGTTCAGAAGCTCCATGTGCAACACAGGGGTTTATTCCAGCTGGCTTTGGCTACCCACAGTAGCAGTAGGGCTGCTTTGATTTCTGCTCTGCCTTTACCTCCACTAAGTACCACTGATTGCAGCTTAGGTCTATGCAACTGAAATCAATCCTAGACTCTCACAGCTTGGAGTTCTACAAATATTATCTTTAAAATGTTTGATTCACCTTTTATAGTTAAGTCATGCTGAATTTGAGGTAGCCATTGGTTTGCTTATTTTGGATGGCAGACCTAATGCAAACCAAACTGGCATTTATTGAAGAAATCAGCAATATGTGGTCACAGACCTCCTGTGTACTTGGCTCCCACAACTTCATTGCTTCAACTGTATCAGGAACATATGGCTTAACTTTTAAAATTAAGTCTCTCCTGTATTACTGTTTAGTTTAAACAAGATCAACATTAATGAATTACGAGCAAATTACCTTCTTTTCCAAGAGAAACATCAAGGAGCAAAGAACACGGAGAGCTCGCACATTTGGCCTCAATTCTGTCAGAACACTGGGAAAAAGACAATCTCTTGCTTCTGTAACCACTAAGGTTTGCAGAGGCCCTTAAACAGCATTTCTACTTATTAAAGGGCACCATTTATAACCATCCAAATTTCTGTATTTAAGGCAGGATGCCAACACCCCTTTATAGCAAGTACCAAAGGATTTTGACGCACAACTTCTACAGATTCTCATCATCTTCCCAAACCCCCAGTTTTCAGTGACAGATGACTTAAGAAGCTGACAGCTATTTTATCGTGGATCATTCTTCTTTTTCCATCTCACTTCAAGATGAGCAACAACAACTGCAACATTAATTTTTTGAATTTGTTACATAAATAAGACAGATACAAGATAGTGATTATGAAATCAAAGCAGTTCGTGTTAATGTTTATTGCATTAGCTTTTGGTTATTCTAAAAATTCAATGTTTTCCAAAGAGGTGGTTTATTTTGCTCATATTTTTCCTCATTAGGAAACAGATGTTGGAAAACTATTAGCAGAACAAGCACTATTTAATATGCAGCAATTTTTTTTGCAAAAAAAATTTAACAACATAAAAATCAAAGCGCATTTCCTCAAACTCTCAATGAGCACTAAGAAATTTCAAATGCAATGTGACAATTAAGGTCCCTTAAATAAAAATCCGTAATATCTCTCTTGTGTATGATTAATTGGATGGAGATTGGTTAATCTCAGCTCCAAACTTTAAAAACTGACGACAAGATTGGGATAATGAATCAAGTTGATGTAGAACTTCAGTCAAAATTATACACTTTACAAAGCCACCTAAAAATCTTTGTGTTTTGTCCAAAAACGTCACAACACACTCTTAAGCATCAGGGTAAAAGACACCAGAGCTGACAAAATTACAAGGGTAACCCCTTCAAAGATCAATTCACAGCTACCTTGTGAAGAAGAAGATATTCATCTTAATGACGTGCAGGACTGTTTTCAATTCAATTTTCAAAGTGATCAATTAATTAAATGAATTGCCTACTCCCTCTCCAGTCTTCAATGAAAAAGTCACTCTTACTGTAATGTTGTATGTTTCTGGAGCCTTTGGAAAGGCTGAAATGGACTTAAGTTCCTGGAAGGAAGACCCATTCTTACAATTCAACTTAACAATATCATTTTAGAAAAAGACCCATAGTAAAAGAAACACTGTAATTACTAAACACTGCCCTATTCTTCTGTGTAAATAACATGTTATTGTCAAAGAAATTCATATTTTATCTGGCAGAAAATAGATCAGCTTGCTGGCGAAGAATTTAAACCCCAAATTCTCCTACTTTCTAGCCACCACTATTACATACAGTTTTTGATTCCAACAGATGGATGGAATTTGTTTCCTGAATATTACATTCAAGTTAATGCAAAGGATGCAATTGCACAAATTCCTGTATTTCTGAACTTCATAAACATTTCTGATAAATCAAAATTTTACAAACATTTGAGGTTGGAGTTTCATTTTAAGTTCTACATAAATACAGGAAAGAATTTTGATTAAGTCAAACATGTCATAGCTGGTACTTGCGGATGGGATCTGTGCAACTTCCTATTATGAGCTTCCCACTGTGCCTTTGTCTGCCATAATCTCAGTTTTTGTGGCTGGCACACTGGCAATTAAATTTTGGGATTACAGTTTATCTTTCTCTCTCTATCAGCTCCTAACATACTCCTTGCTGAAGAAGGCAAATCTCCAAAAGTATTCCTACTTCTGGTGGCCAGATTCTTCTGATATGTCACCTGCCATTGTGTCAGCTAAAACATCTTCTAAATGCATCAATAAGTGCATCATCTGTGATGTCTTGACTCTTGATATAGTCAGCTTTACATAATCCTTGAGGGCTGTCCATGGGGAGCTCTATCCTTGGAGGGCTGCTGATGAACCAGGCCAAGCTGGCTTTGTACTGACCACATTTTACCTGCAGCGTGATCTGGTAAAGGATCAGTTGTCATTTATGGAGGCGACAAAGCTTATGGAAATCACTCCTACACATACAGCAGTGGCTGATTAAAAGATTAAATTATCTCCTGTTGTTTTGGTTATTAGCTTTCAAATTCTGCAATATTCTAAAGACTGAGGTTTTTGGGGGTGTATTTGTTTAGAGGGCAGCATTCATATTTTAATCTATTTTCTCTCGGAGCCCACATCTGTAGCACTGAATCAACATGCATGGCCTTCCTCTTGTCTTCTTAAGGAGACATTAATAATGGATTTAATTATTAAACTTTGTCCATAGCATTTTTAACCATGTAATACAAAACCAGCACATCAATGAACATCACGGCCAACAGACCTACATTTAATGGAAAGCATTTAAAAAAGTAATAATGAAGCCTGCACTACCAAGTAAACCTTGCTTAGTTCCTGGAAGCGCAGGAACACCCGCATAGAAATAGAAATTCAAATATTAGTAAAAGTGCATCTGCTTGCCTACTTGCTGCTGTAGAGATCTTCTCCGAGTAATTACCATGCGCACCATCCCCTCACTTGCCCATTCTATAGGGACAGCTCATCCAGTATTAGAGCAGGCATTGTCTCCAAAGGGAACTGCTAGTCTGATTTAAGTTTTTCCACCACCCTCAAAGCCTGACTATTATGCTGTTATTAGTTTCCCAGTGAAGAGAGAGAATTTATTGCTTCAAAAAGAAGCTACACAAATTATTTTTTCATTGTGATACCGCCAAGAACATCCTGAGTTTCAGCTATTAAGAAAAATTAATTTGTGCTCCAGCTGTCCTTGTTGAATGATACTGAAAGGCTGTGTTTTGTTGGTGTTGTTTTTAGCATACCTGATTGATAAAATAATCCTGGCTGTTCTCTTTTTTGTTCTCTTAATGAGAACCTCACATGATCCCTGAGCAACACCCTAAAAACTTAAGAGGTCAAACTAATCCCATGTGCAAATTTAATGAATTTTACACAATTAACATTAGGGGACTTACTTATGAAGAAAAAGCTATGAAAACTCTCACTTTTATTTATTGAAAAGCATTTTCAGATATAAGTGAGGATTTATGTCCAAAATCTGTTATTGTACGTTGTTTCTGCCTAGTCCAAATGTTGCACTGGTGGAGGAAACACCTTAAACAACCTTATCCAAAACATAATATTCCTGGAATGTTCCTATTTAAGTTAGGAATATACCTATGAACCAGAGTCAAACTCTATTTTATCTTATGGAAAATATATCTTAAACTTCAGCCTGAAGTCCAGACATCTCTTTTGATACCCAAAGTGGGTGTTCCAACACAAGCCATCACCAACAGCCAAAATAAACAGTTTGTAGCTGTGTTAAGGATACTGTTATCAAAACTGGTGAAAGAGTGGACTTGGAGCAGCACAGAAACCTAAATTAGCCTGCTAAAAGCACATCAGATTTAAATTAATGCCTCTAGGAATATATTTATGAACAATGACGTGCTATGACTGTTCTCAGAAAGAAAGACAAACCAGGCTAAACAAGGCCCATGGGTTAGAACGTGGAGATTAACAAATTACTGGTGAGTCAGCACCAAGCCTGACAGAGTTCAAGAAGTGTTTGGACAATGCTCTTAGGCACATGGTGTGACTCTTGGGGATGGCCTGTGCGGAGCTAGGAGTTGGACTCAATGATCCTTGCGGGTCCCTTCCCAACTCAGCATATTCTGTGATTCTGTGAGCTGTTCATACTGGTACACTTCATTTTCAGCTGGAACAGGACAACAAAAATTTCCCTTCATGTTTTGTGTGTGCAAGGGTAAACACATGAATTATTGCTCTAGCTGAAGAAAGCTTTCAATTTGAAACGTGCTAAATAAACTTCTGTGGAGAAAGGCTCAATCATTAAAACTGTTTTCAACTTTTGAACCTGGCTGTACAATGCATACAGACCACTAATGAAGAAGGGTAGTTAACTGCACTTCTCAATGTGTAGGTTTTAAAGATAGAAATTAAAAAGTGGAAAAATTAGAAAACAGGAAGATTCCAAGGGCAGACATGGCCTGGAAAGACAAGAAGGTTCATCTTGTTGTGATGAAAGAAGAAGAGGCGAGAGTACTAAAAAAAGAGAAGGATTTCTCTCTCTGCCAAGGAGGATAAGCTTACATTCTCCCCACTTGCTGTTTCGGAAGAAAAAAACCACTCCCAATTCCCAAATAAGGACCACTTCAAGAATCACACAGAGGCTGCTTGCAAAACTGCAGAGACCCACAGGCATGTTGCACCTCTGTCTAGGTATACGTGTATATGCCCCTGTTTTGTCTGTAATGGCCTGCTCACTAGAAGTTATCACTGTCTCTCCCAAGAGGCAATGAGAAAAAAGGCATATTTTGGTTACAGTCTGAGGCATGAAGTCCTGAAACCACAAGGCTACATGCTTGCTTTCTACACAGATGGACTAAATGGACCTCACGTGAAGCTCCTCCTAGGAATGACCTAAGACTATTGTCTATTGTCTATCTGCCTACTGTCACTCACATGATGCTGCCAAAAGCAGAGGGGGAAAAGGGATACAACAGGCTTGATGGAGTGCCATGGCCATCAAAACTTGTCAAGTTACCATACTCTGTAGGGCTGTAAAATACCGATGAGATTTTCCTCATTCAAAGCAGTCAGAGCTGGATCATTGGAGAGTCAGCTGGGGGAAAACCAAGCAGCACATATCTCAGCAAACAGTGAACCTCGGTTTGAGCCCGTGCCTAAAATAACTTTCACATGTATTTGTTGTGTGAGCTTGAATCTTGTGCAGGATCCATCTGTACTTTTAACAGTGCCAACCATAAAGCAGAGAGCTGTAAGCAGCAGCACTGCAGAGCACGGGTTATTTGGGTTATAAAAACACCACAGGTGGCCCATTCCAGACGAACCAGCGACTTCTTGCAAAATGCAAAGCCAACTGGTTTTATACCAGGTTGTTCCCCACAAGTCAGTTTCAAGAAAGCCTTTACTTCTTTAGAAGTAAAGTCTCCCAGAGAAGACAAGCTCTCAGCTAAGAAGCGGAACATGGCTAGAGGTTAGCAGAGTATGTTATTTGATTTCTGGCAGAACCTCAAAGTCTTTTCCCCCTCCTGTGGTCACCAGTAAGTAGGAAGGCGGAAAAAAAGAAGCCAACTCAAAGCGCTGAAAAGCAGCATCCTACAGCAAAGCCATGCGATGACATGATTTCACAAATTTTCCAATACCAATACTTTGTCATGCCAAAGGCTACAAATTAAACAAGAGAGATATTTCTGGGACTTCTGTTCAACACATTACCAAATCCAAAGGCTGCTCTTCTAGCGTTCAGTATTTATGAAGCAGAAAGCATCTAGAGTTAGTCTTGTATGCAGTTGAGAAAAAAAATTTATTCATATGACAAAGCTTGGAACTCTTTCAAAGATTTAGCTTGATAAATTGATCATATTTTAAAGCTTTCATCAGACTAATTTACCTCACTTAATTCCATCACCTAAGTTGTCCAACAAGGCAGATTTTAGATATTTTTAAATTTTCTGTTCTTCTCAAACACCCTGCATCTCCCACATTTGCAAAAAATGCAGTAAACTAATACTGGTGTGAAGGTAAGCAATAACATTACTAAAACACTTTAGACTAACAAACAGGTATATTCCAAAAAAACCCCAACAAACAAATCACCAAGTGAAGGATAAACATACAATTCAAGTGAAAAGATTCAACCATCACCTTGAGAAGTGCATGGAAGGTAGGTCCCATTCAAAACATCAAAAATTAAAATACTGGTTCTGAATACATGCAAAGTTAATCTTTTGAAGATATAAAAAAAAGCCAAAGAGAAAAAGCAACCATGCCCCATCAGTATGAGAAGTCTGCCTTCACAACAGATAGAAAATACCAGTTGAAAGAGTGAATGCTTTATGAAATTTGATTTAGGGAATGTGACCCATTATTTTATTCTCTAAAGGAAAATCAGGTTGTAGCATGAAGAAGAAAAAGGAGATTAGTATATTACATGGAATGTGCAATAGAATCTTGAGCTACTCTACACCAATAAATTCTGATGAAAGGAAATTACATTCTGGCCCTGAAAAGGCAAAGAATACCCTAAAACTAAACCTCAAATAAAAAAAAAAAAAAAACCCACGCAGTTCAGGAAACCACTGAAGAACGATAATCTTTCCTCCATACACACATGAGAACTAAGGCTCATTTTTAAGAACTACATATGCAATCCAAAGTTTTGTAATTCAAGATTCTCAGAGAAATTTGTTCCACAGTACAAAGGATGTACATAGTTGAAAGAACACCAGCAAGAACTTTACAGAACTAGCACAGAAATGCAATTGAAAATTGATGTTTGGAAAGAATTCCCCAGATTCACAAACCACTTTCCTGTTATTTTAACTTTTTTAAACCATTTAAGATTAATAGTGAGTGCCTTTTATACCCTCTTTTCAAACAGTCCCTGCCCTTCAATATCAGTGACATGGTAAATTATCTCCTTATGAAAAAGGCAGAAAAAACATATGGGGATCCATTAACTTCTCTCTGTGGAGCTCATTCTCTTGGCCTGAACAGAAATAAGGTAAGAATGTCTGTACATGACTGAGGATCCAGCCAGACATCACACTCTCTGACAGCAGCAGATGCATTCCCAGAAGTCTAACAACAGGGCAAGAATAAAGTGCTGATTTCCTAATAGGCTCTCCCAACATCCAGAAACCCAGACAGGCACTAAGTCTCCCAACTCAGTTGTCACACAACTTTCCAAAACTCCTTTAAAAAAAGAAAAAGGAAAAGCAAGAACAAGACCCTCATACCCCGGAGTCGATCACAGAGCAGTTCACCTTCACCCAGTCAATTACCAACAGTAAAGCTGCATGCTGAACGTGGGACACTAAAACCACCATAAAACACCACTTCAATATCTTTGTTTGTTTAGGTTGCTTCTTGGAGGCTTTTTTTTCCTTTACTTCTTTTTTGAATGAGACCACACTGAACACATTTATCTCAAGCAAAAGTTAAGAGAGTTGCAGAGGGCAGGATGGAAGGAAGGACAGAAGGACACCTTAGCTTGAAGTGTGCAAGAATGATAAAAGTACATTAGAAATTTGCAAAAATAGTTTTCCTCCATTAAAACCCCCATGCTTTAAGTTAGTGTTGCAAGGCTGCACACTCATAATACAAAATTTTACTATCTGGGGAGAAAGACATTCTAAAACTCTTTATGTACAGGATTAACTGCATAGTGGAGAACTAAGACAAGAAGGCTACAACAAACTTAAAAATTAAAATCTGCTGCTGACAGGGAGTTAATATCAGCACACACAACTGTGGCTTTTTACAGGCAAGTGAAAGAGAAAACACCTCTCTTCAGGAAAATACGTTTACTGTGCACAAGAATTTCTTAGAGAGAGCCTGAAAAGTTTTCATTTCCAGAGATGATAATAAAATAATAATAAAAAAAAACCTCACTAAAAACCCAACCAGTCATCAATCAGTGACTGATGTACTAAAAAGGGCAGTTCTGAAAAAATACATTGGAAACAGAATTTATTCAAAATCTGTAATGAACAGAGCCCAGCCGTTATGTATTTGCTGCAAGAGAAACAGGTTTGAATCACTTAGCATGCGTGTGTTTCTACTGATTTTGGTCTCCAGTGTTTGGGTGTTTACTTTTTATAACAGTATCAGTGAATTTAATTTATTTGAGTAAATTAACATTCTCATTTAAACACTTCAAAATGCTTATGCTGATTCAAGTGAAAAGGTCCACCAAATCCACCATGATGTCTCCAGTTGGGGCAGAGAGCAGATGCACAGGAAATGCAAGCATAACAACAGTGACACTTGCCAAAACCTCCATCTCAACCCTCAAGGTTGCTGAAGAATTTCTTGAGCCAACTGTGATGTCTACATATTCAGTAACCTCAATGGACTTTCCTCCCACGACTCTGTTAAACTGTTGCTTAAAAATTCAGACAGGTTCAAAACCAAGACTATCTTATATCACAGAGTTCCACAGCCAAATTAAAATTACATTAAAAACTTCATTAGTTGGTGTCTTTTACATCTGCCACCTTGGACAGAATGCTAATTTCCTGTCCCTTTCTATGGGACTCATATTTCACATCCCTCAGTTGTCCTTTTTCCATGATTAAAAAAAATAATCTCAGCCTATTTAATCAGTCCCCAAGCAGAAACTGTTCTATACTTGTCAGTCTTTATACTGCTTCTGATTCCTACTGTATCTTCTTTGGGATTTACACAATATTTACATATACAACATAGACACAAATACAGATGGTTTTTCTGTGTTTTTCTTCATTCTTTTTATGTATCTTCCCCCTCCCCTATTGGTGGCAGATGAAAAAGAAACCAATTAATGAAGTTTTAAATGTCATTTTAATTTGGCTATTGGGCATTAATTACCAAGGACAAGACTAACTTTTTCAAACAAAAAAATCTGCTCAGTTAACCACTCTTTCCTCAGGTAAAGTCCAGACTTTGTTCATGAGCATCATTTTCCAATTATTTTCACCAAGTTTTATCTGCTATTTCATCACCCTCACTCTTTGAGCAGACACTTCTGTAATTCCCAGAGATCAAGTCTATCTTCATTACCCCAACTCTATCAATTGATAGACTTCCCCCACCCACTAGACACCCCTCTTCTCCAAACCTCTAAGGATTTTTGTTTTGATGATCAGAAAACGACTCGGATTTTATCAGAGATCCACACTAGCTGCACTGTTGGCCTCACACCACAGTCAAAATGTGGGATATTCCCATTTATCTACCTATGCAAGGACCTGTACTCTTTGTTCACAACTCATTCCTTTAGAGTTTTGGGTAGGATTCTCATGGTTAGAAATTCTCAAAAGCAATTGCTGAGATAAAGTACAGAAGGAAAGAGAGAGAGAGAGAGAGAGAGAGAGAGAGAGAGAGAGAG